>CM042246.1:57104474-57106974 GCA_023566225.1 Romanogobio albipinnatus | reverse complement strand
TTATCATCAACCTTTAAACCAGACAGTTTTTTTCTTAAAAGACAGAGTAGTGGCTCCACTGCTAAAGCATATAGCTGACCAGACAGTGGGCATCCTTGTCTTATGCCTTTAAGCATTCTTATTGGTTTACTCAAACCACCACCTATTTTTAGGATACATGAGGCATTCATATATAAGAGTTTGATCCAGGACATAAAACCTTCTCCAAATCCAAACACACTCATTGTGTCATACAAAAAACCATGATCCACTCTATCGAATGCTTTTTCCTGATCCAGGAACAGAAAACCCACATTCAACTCATGTAGTTTAGAGTACTCTAAAATATCTCTGATCATAAACATTTTATCATATATGGTTCTTTCGGGAATGCAGTATGATTGATCCTCATGTATTAAATCTCCTAATACAGTTTTCAGCCTATTTGCCAAATTTTTTGCTATTAGCTTATAGTCAGTTGTTAAAATTGACACAGGCCTCCAGTTTTTAAGAACACTCAAGTCACCCTTTTTTGGTAAAAGTGTTAGAACTGCCCTTTGGCAACTTGTGGGAAGGCGTTTTTCTTTAAAACACTCTTGGATCACTTCATAAAAGTCTGGTCCGATGTAGTTCCATACAGCTTTAAAAAAGTCCACTGATAGTCCATCAATTCCCGGTGCTCTACCAGGCTTCATCTGTTTAACAGCCCCCGTTAACTCCTCAAAGGAAACAGAACTGTCCAGATTCTCCCTCTGTGCTTTAGTAAGAGATGGCAATTGCTGCAGTAGCTGTGACACACATTCAGTCTCAGTTTCTTCTTTTCTATATAAATTTGAATAAAAGTCCACCGCAATCTTTCTCATTTCTTGTGCATCAAAAGTCTTTCGTCCATCAGGGGTTGTCAGACAATACATTTGATTTTGTTGTTTTGACACTCTCTCCAAATTAAAAAAATAAGCAGTGGGAGCATCTACCTCATGTACAGACATAAACCGAGATCTTATCAGGGCACCTTTAGCCCGCACTTGCAACAAAGATTCTAGATCTCTTTTCTTTTCACATAACATGCCAGCTGAAAATGCATTAGCATTCTGAATCATACAAGATGTGATGTGTAAAATCTCCTGTTCTATTTCAGAAATCTTTTGCTTTATTTTTCTTGTTGAAAAGCATGTAAACTGCTGACAAAATATTTTAATCTGTGTCTTACCTATTTCCCACCACTGTATCAAATTTTCAAATTCATTTTTCCTAGAACCCCAAACTTTCCAAAACAATTCAAATTTCTCATAAAACTCTTTTTCTTTCAACAATGCAACATTAAATTTCCAATATGGACTTTTATATTTAGATTGTGTCAGAACTATATTAGCTGTAATATAATGGTGATCTGATAGACAACAAGGAAAAATATTACACCCCATTATTCTATTATTTTCAGCACGCTTAGCTTAAAACCTGTCAAGTCTTGCAGCACTTATCATTCCCTGTGAAGCTTTCGTCCATGTGTATTGTTTTATCTCTTTATTCTTATCTCTCCATACATCTACCAGATCATTCTGAACTATAACGCTTTTTAAAACAGAAGCTGATCCAGGATGTGGCTCCTCATTATTCCTATCTAAAAGAAAATTAAGAGAACAATTCCAGTCGCCACCAACAATTAGCATACCATCCAAAGTATATGTTTTTAAAAACTCTCCCAATTTTCTAAACAAAATGATTCTATCTGACCCCTTATTTGGAGCATAAATATTTATAAAATCGAATATCTGATTTTCAACTTTCGCTTTAACTATCAAAATACGTCCTCTCTCTATTTCCAATTCTGATAAAATGCTGACATTAAGATGATTTGCAAATAAAATCGCTACACCTGCACTAACATTTGTGCCATGGCTTAAACAAAGCTTTCCTTCCCACCACAGGTTTAACTCAGATTTGTTTTTTATGTCACTATGAGTTTCCTGTAAGAATATCACTTCTGAATCTTTAAGCCTAAGAAACTCGGAAAGTAATACTCTTTTCCCTGCATCCCTCAGCCCATTCACATTTAAAGATCCTAATCTAAGAATCTGCATTGCAGGGGTAAGAGAGAAGAAAAACAAATAACAGAAAAACAAAACAAAAATTAAGATAGATTCCACACCCATGTGCTTTATTTTTTCCATTTTGACAGTTTCACATTATCTTTTTGAGTTTTGCGTACAGTTGTTAAAAACTTTTTCAGCCGAAATCGTTTTTGTTTTGAAATGACCTCATATCCCACCGTCTTCTGAGCCATCGCCACTGATTTTATAAATGTATTAACATCGGGGAAAAATTTTGCCACATCAACCTTCTTCCCTTTAGTTACATCCAGAAACTCATTCAATTCTTCGACAGAATAAACGTCATCTAAAGACTGACTGCAATCAATCTCCGAAAACTCAGAACAATTGTCACAATCCTCCATCAGTTCCTCATCACTGTTTTCGCTCTCCACAATCGCATTAAACTGTAACCCGCTAACACTCGGAAA
>CM042246.1:56874474-57099474 GCA_023566225.1 Romanogobio albipinnatus | reverse complement strand
TGTGCCGCGCTTACCGCCTCCTTTGTGTGTGTGTTTGTGAGAGAGTTGGCTCGCCCCTCCCTCATGCAGTATAATTGGTTGACACCGCGTGATTGACAGGAGCAGAATGTGAGGCTGATCAGACCATAGATATCCATAATAAAGGCTAGATGTCTCGTCCGCGCTGCTGGCTAATCTTGTCACAGGCAGCTCGCTCACTCCTAACATTGTTTTCATGGGTGCTTGCACTTTTTAAATAACCATAACTTGCTCAATTTTCTACCGATTTTCAAACTGTTTGGTTTGTTATAAACGTCAGAGATGTAGTTATGACACTGCATACTTATAAAAAAAATATTCATAATTTGTTCAAGTATCCATAATTATAGCCACGTTAATAACATTTGTAAGAAACCAAACCATTTGTAAATCCGTCAAGATTTCAGTGAGATAAGAGTATTTTTAAAACAGGGGTGCCCAACCCTGCTTTGGCCAGAGGAGAACTGGCACCCCGACTGAGCCTGGTTTCTCCCAAGGTTTATTTTTCTCCATTAAGTCACCTGATGGGGTTTTGGTTTCCCTGCCACTGTTGCCTCTGGCTTGGCTTGCTCAGTTGGGGACACTAAATTTTTCAACTAAACATCGAAATTCATCGAATTATTAAACTAAATTAACCATATAAACTAAATTACTGATCTAATTACTGATCTAAAGCCCACACTTCCACTGTATGATAATTGAAATTAACTGATGACATCACCATTTTCTCCAGAATGGCTATACGGCTGAATAAAATTATGCTGCATTATTTTCCTGTTTAACACTGTAAAGCTGCTTTGAAACAATCTGCATTGTTAAAAGCGCTATATACAGTGAGGAAAATAAGTATTTGAACACTCTGCTATTTTGCAAGTTCTCCCACTTAGAAATCATGGAGGGTCTGAAATTGTCATCGTAGGTGCATGTCCACTGTGAGAGACTTAATCTAAAAAAAAAATCCAGAAATCACAATGTATGATTTTTTAACTATTTATTTGTATGATACAGCTGCAAATAAGTATTTGAACACCTGAGAAAATCAATGTTAATATTTGGTACAGTAGCCTTTCAAACGGTCAAACGTTTCCTGTAGTTCCTCCAAAGATTCTCTATTGGGTTTAGGTCTGGAGACTGGCTAGGCCACGCCAGAACCTTGATTTGCTTCTTACAGAGCCACTCCTTTGTTATCCTGGCTGTGTGCTTCGGGTCATTGTCATGTTGGAAGACCCAGCCTCGACCCATCTTCAATGCTCTAACTAAGGGAAGGAGGTTGTTCCCCAAAATCTCGCAATACATGGCCCCGGTCATCCTCTCCTTAATACAGTGCAGTCGCCCTGTCCCATGTGCAGAAAAACACCCCCAAAGCATGATGCTACCACCCCCATGCTTCACAGTAGGGATGGTGTTCTTGGGATGGTACTCATCATTCTTCTTCCTCCAAACACGTTTAGTGGAATTATGACCAAAAAGTTCTATTCTGGTCTCATCTGACCACATGACTTTCTCCCATGACTCCTCTGGATCATCCAAATGGTCATTGGCAAACTTAAGACGGGCCTTGACATGAGCTGGTTTAAGCAGGGGAACCTTCCGTACCATGCATGATTTCAAACCTGACGTCTTAGTGTATTACCAACAGTAACCTTGGAAACGGTGGTCCCAGCTCTTTTCAGGTCATTGACCAGCTCCTCCCGTGTAGTTCTGGGCTGATTTCTCACCTTTCTTAGGATCAAGTCAAGTCAAGTCAAGTCAACTTTATTTATATAGCGCTTTTAACAATGTAGATTGTTTCAAAGCAGCTTTACAGTGTTAAACAGCAAAATAATGCAGCCTAATTTTATTCAGCTGTATAGCCATTTGATGTCATCAGTTCATTTCAATTTCCATACGGTGACAGTGTGGGCTTTAGATCAATAATTAGATCAGTAATTTAGTTTACATGGTTAAATTAGTTTATTGATTAGATTTATTTCGATGTTTAGTTGAAAAATATAGTGTCCCCAACTGAGCACGCCAAGCCAGAGGCAACAGTGGCAAGGAAACCAAAACCCCATCAGGTGACCTAATGGAGAAAAATAAACCTTGGGAGAAACCAGGCTCAGTCGGGGTGCCAGTTCTCCTCTGGCCAATTTACAAACAACGTATTATTATTATTATTCTGGCTGCTTTACAGGTCAGAGGTCATAATAGATCGGAATATTCAAAGGACCGGAGGCAACACGCTGGAGACGGGTTTATTGAGGATGATGTTGATTAAATAATTATTAAAGTGCAATATTCGAATGATCGGAGGCAACACGCTGGAGACGGGTTTATTGCGGATGACATATCGATTTAAGTATTATTTAATGGTAATATTCGAACAATCGGAGTCATCACACTGGTGACGGGTTTATTTAGATGCCGTGTCGATGAGGCAGTTGCAGGGGGAGGATAATTGACACGGGCTCTGCAGACACTTCGGGGTCCTGTGTTGGTCTTCTCTGGTCCACCATCTGATTAGGATACGGCCCGGATCTGGCTGACTGCAGTAAACCTCGGGATAAAACAGAGAGAATATCATTAGCGTAGATGCTATTCTTCTGATGATGTAACGAGTACATCAGGTGTTATGGGAAGTGTTCCCGGTTCCGGCTGACCTAGTTAATGCAGCCTAACAATCAATTAATTGAATCATTGAGACCCCACGAGGTGAGATCTTGCATGGAGCTCCAGTCCGAGGGAGATTGACAGTCATGTTTAGCTTCTTCCATTTTCTAATGATTGCTCCAACAGTGGAGCTTTTTTCACCAAGCTGCTTGGCAATTTCCCCAGAGCCCTTTCCAGCCTTGTGGAGGTGTACAATTTAGTCTCTAGTGTCTTTGGACAGCTCTTTGGTCTTGGCCATGTTAGTAGTTGGATACTTACTGATTGTATGGGGTGGACAGGTGTCTTCATGCAGCTAACGACCTCAAACAGGTGCATCTAATTTAGGATAATAAATGGAGTGGAGGTGGACATTTTAAAGGCAGACTAACAGGTCTTTGAGGGTCAGAATTCTAGCTGATAGACAGGTGTTCAAATACTTATTTGCAGCTGTATCATACAAATAAATAGAAAAAAATCATACATTGTGATTTCTGGATTTTTTTTTTTCAGATTATGTCTCTCATAGTGGACATGCACCTACGATGACAATTTCAGACCCCTCCATGATTTCCAAGTGGAAGAACTTGCAAAATAGCAGGGTGTTCAAATACTTATTTTCCTCACTGCAAATAAAGTTGACTTGACTTTCTGGGGATCTACCTTCCTGCAAAGTTCCACCCCTAATCAAACACACCTAAACCAGTTTAATAAAGACCTTCAGGAACTCTTTATTATTACAGATAAGTGTGTTGGAACTGAACACTGTAAGAAGGTACATCTCCAGAAACAAAAGACTGTGCACCACTGGTTTAAGATGACCAGAAATCACATTTGATTTTTTGTTTGGTTTAACTTTAGATGCAGTATTCAGATTCTGTTGCACAAGAGAGGGGAGATGCTGTAGACGTTCACTTTTTGGTCAACGTGCCTACAATTCAGAGACCACATCTCACAAATGAGCAAATTGAGAAGCTTGTGTCACAAATTGACCCACTGCAAGAGTCTGATTCATTTGGAGTAGACCTATACCTCCAGACTCTGATGTATGTACAGACTTTGGTTGAAGAGAGAGTCATTTCTGCAGTTCTAATTTTTTTGGTGTACCTTTTATCATGAATGTTAAAGCAGTGTCAGAGCCGTAAAGAATTTTGAATATGTACAATAAAGACTACTACTCTGGAAGAGCAAGACATTTAT
The DNA here is from genome assembly GCA_023566225.1 of Romanogobio albipinnatus. Taxonomy (NCBI): domain Eukaryota; kingdom Metazoa; phylum Chordata; class Actinopteri; order Cypriniformes; family Gobionidae; genus Romanogobio; species Romanogobio albipinnatus. Next base: position 57,095,631 of record CM042246.1, on the reverse strand, counting down.
TGTGAAATGTTATTTCTTAAAGTAGTGCATTTTAAATGAGTTCTTGTAAACAATGAAAATCTCAAATGTAAATGAGTCAAATTAATAACTCCCCTATGTGCAAGGAAACATTTCTAGCAGGCACCTACAAAAAGAACTGTAGTTATGTGAATCAATGAATAAAAAAAAATAAAAACTATCGTTAAAGTGTCTGGACTCAAACAAGTCCAAATCCAGTTGATGCTAAGTTAGCACAAGCATGTGAAGTAGAAAAGAAGTCTTCGATTTCTTGTATTTCTGCTGGAAGCATCAGGGTCCTGCTGCAGGTGGATGCTTTGAAAAATCTCCCCTTCCATACTCTAACCTGCAGGCTCTTGGATGGCACTTCCCATCCGGTCCAAAATGACAAGAGTTTTTGCAGCTGCTCTGTAGAAGCTGTGTGGACAAATAATCACAAGATGCATATAAACAACTCAACACTTTTTGTAAGGTAACAGGTAACAAAACTGTTTCAAACAGGAAATCAACAATAAAACAAGTCTTACAATTAGAATCAGAATCAGAAAGAGCTTTATTGCCAAGTGTGCTTGCATACACAAGGAATTTTTCTTGGTGCTGAAGCTTCCAGTGCACATATACAATACAAACACAACAAGAACATAGTAATACAAATTCTAAGAATAAAAATATGAAAAATAGTATAAAAAATATAAGGTCACAGTTACGTTTAGTCAGAATAAACATTTACAGATTATGAACATATTTACAGTATTTGAGTAGTATGAATATATAAACATAAATAATCTCCTGAGTTTAAAGATTGCACTAAACAGTCAGAGTATTGCACTTTGGGGGGGTATTTAACTGTTCAAGAGGGAAATGGCCTGTGGGAAGAAACTGGCTGCGTTCGAAACCGCATACTCATTGAGTAGGTACTCATTTTCAATAAGTACTTACTTAACGAGCGCTAAAAGAGTAGGTACTATATTGCCTGATCTCGTTAAGTATGAATGCGAGCCACACTTTATGCGCCATGTTGACGTTATCATGTGACCTACGACGTTATCTGAAGCGCAACAACTTGAAAGACGAGTGACAGGTTTAATTCATCGATCGATAAATATCTTAATATTGATTAAACTTGCTAATTTTGTGGGCTTGTTGAAGAAACAGCTGCCCATTTATTTTGTCATATTAACCCTACTAATCTGACCCAGTTTTATCCTTACCAAAACCCACAATCGTGATCTCTTAAATATGTTGTTAATTTCTTTATTTTATATGCAAAACATTTCATCCACAAGCAAAATTGGCCTAAATCTCCTTTATATTTTCCTTTTTAAATTTAACTCCTGTTTTATCCCTCAAGCTTATAAAAAATAAAATTTAATTGCATTATGATGAATTATTCAAAGATATCTAACCTTGTTCTTGTTTTTTCTTTGTATATAATGTATGCAAACCCATGATATTTGTTTTATTATTAGGATTGTTAAAGATAAAGAGTTCAAAAACCCTTATGATGCCAAAAAAAAGGAGGACCGTGACGTCGCCCGGTATGGCGCAGCCGGGGCCCCACCCTGGAGCCAGGCCTGGGGTTGGGGCTCGTATGCGAGCGCCTGGTGGCCGGGCCTTTCCCCATGGGGTCCGGCCGGGCTCAGCCCAAAGGAGCGACGTGGGGACACCTTCCCGTGGGCCCACCACTCACGGGAGGGACCGTAAGGGGCCGGTGCAAAGCGAATCGGGCGGCAGTCGAAGGCGGGGGCCTAGACGACCCGATCCCTGGACACGGAAACTAGCTCTTGGGACATGGAATGTCACCTCGCTGGCGGGGAAAGAGCCTGAGCTTGTGCGTGAGGTTGAGAGGTTCCGACTAGAGATAGTCGGAATCACCTCCACGCACGGCTTGGGCTCTGGAACCACACTTCTCGAGAGGGGATGTACTCTTCACCACTGGAGTTGCCCATGGTGAGAGGCGGCGGGCTGGTGTGGGTTTGCTTATAGCTCCCCAGCTCTGCCGCCATGTGTTGGAGTTTACCCCGGTGAACGAGAGGGTCGTTTCCCTGCGGCTTCGGCTCGGGGATAGGTCTCTCACTGTTGTGTGTGCCTACGGGCCAAACAGCAGTGCAGAGTACCCGACCTTCTTGGTGTCCCTGGGAGGGGTGCTGGAGAGTGCTCCGACTGGGGACTCCGTCGTTCTACTGGGGGACTTCAACGCCCACGTGGGCAATGACAGTGAAACCTGAAGGGGCGTGATTGGGAGGAACGGCCCCCCTGATCTTAACCCGAGTGGTGTTCAGTTATTGGACTTCTGTGCTAGTTACAGTTTGTCCATAACGAACACCATGTTCAAGCATAAGGGTGTCCATCAGTGCACATGGCACCAGGACACCCTAGGTCGTAGGTCAATGATCGACTTCGTGGTCGTTTCATCTGACCTGCGGCCGTATGTCTTGGACACTCGGGTGAAGAGAGGGGCGGAGCTGTCAACTGATCACCACCTGGTGGTGAGTTGGATCTGATGGCGGGGGAGGAAGCTGGATAGACTCGGTAGACCCAAACGTACTGTGAGGGTCTGCTGGGAACGTTTGGCCGAGTCTCCTGTCAGAGAGATCTTCAACTCCTGCCTCCGGCAGAGCTTCGACCGGATCCCGAGGGAGGCTGGAGATATTGAGTCCGAGTGGACCATGTTCTCCACCTCCATTGTCAAAGCGGCTGCTCGGAGCTGTGGTGGACACCGGAAGTAAGGGATGCCGTCAAGCTGAAGAAGGAGTCCTATCGGGCCTGGCTGGCTTGTGGGACTCCTGAGGCAGCTGACAGGTACCGGCAGGCTAAACGGACTGCAGCCCGGGTGGTTGTGGAGGCAAAAACTCGGGCCTGGGAGGAGTTCCGTGAGGCCATGGAAAAGGACTATCGGCTGGCCTCGAAGAGATTCTGGCAAACCGTCCGGCGCCTCAGGAGGGGGAAGCAGTGCCCTACCAACGCTGTTTACAGTGGCGATGGGCGGCTGTTGACCTCAACTGGGGATGTTGTCGGACGGTGGAAGGAATACTTCGAGGATCTCCTCAATCCCGCCGTAACGTCTTCAATTGAGGAAGCAGAGGCTGGGGGGCTCAGAGGAGGACTCGTCCATCACCCAAGCTGAAGTCACCGAGGTGGTCAAGAAACTCCTCGGTGGCAAGGCACCGGGGGTGGATGAGATCCGCCCTGAGTACCTCAAGTCTCTGGATGTTGTGGGGCTGTCTTGGCTGACACGCCTCTGCAGCATCGCGTGGCGGTCGGGGACAGTGCCTCTGGGATGGCAGACCGGGGTGGTGGTTCCTCTTTTTAAAAAGGGGGACCGGAGGGTGTGTTCCAACTATAGGGGGATCACACTTCTCAGCCTCCCCGGGAAAGTCTATGCCAGGGTACTGGAGAGGAGAATTCGGCCGATAGTGGAACCTCGGATTCAGGAGGAACAGTGTGGTTTTCGTCCTGGTCGTGGAACACTGGACCAGCTCTATACCCTCTACAGGGTGCTGGAGGGTTCATGGGAGTTTGCCCAACCAGTCCACATTTGTTTTGTGGATTTGGAGAAGGCATTCGACTGTGTCCCTCGCGGCGTCCTGTGGAGGGTGCTGGGGGAATATGGGGTCCGGGGTCCTTTGCTGAGGGCTGTCCGGTCCCTGTATGACCGAAGCAGGAGTTTGGTCCGCATTGCCGGCAGTAAGTCAGACTTGTTCCCGGTGCATGTTGGACTCCGGCAGGGCTGCCCTTTGTCGCCGGTTCTGTTCTTAATTTTTATGGACAGAATTTCTAGGCGCAGCCAAGGGCCGGAGGGTGTCAGGTTTGGGGACCACACGGTTTCGTCTCTGCTCTTTGCGGATGACGTTGTCGTGTTGGCCCCTTCTAACCAGGACCTTCAGCATGCACTGGGACGGTTTGCAGCCGAGTGTGAAGCGGCTGGGATGGGGATCAGCACCTCCAAATCCGAGGCCATGGTCCTCAGTCGGAAAAGGGTGGCTTGCCCACTTCAGGTTGGTGGAGAGTTCCTGCCCCAAGTGGAGGAGTTCAAGTATCTAGGGGTCTTGTTCACGAGTGAGGGGAGGATGGAACGGGAGATTGACAGACGGATCGGTGCAGCTTCTGCAGTAATGCGGTCGATGTACCGGTCTGTCGTGGTGAAGAAAGAGCTAAGCCGTAAGGCGAAGCTCTCGATTTACCGGTCAATCTACGTTCCTACTCTCACCTATGGTCATGAGCTTTGGGTCATGACCGAAAGGACAAGATCCCGGATACAGGCGGCCGAAATGAGCTTTCTCCACAGGGTGGCTGGGCGCTCCCTTAGAGATAGGGTGAGAAGCTCAGTCACTCGGGAGGAACTCGGAGTAGAGCCGCTGCTCCTCCACATCGAGAGGGGACAGCTGAGGTGGCTCGGGCATCTGTTCCGGATGCCTCCTGAACGCCTTCCCGGAAAGTTGTTTCGGGCATGTCCAACCGGGAGGAGGCCCCGGGGAAGACCAAGGACACGCTGGAGGGACTATGTCTCCCGGCTGGCCTTGGAACGCCTCGGTGTCCCCCCGGAAGAGCTGGAAGAAGTGTCTAGGGAGAGGGAAGTCTGGGCATCTCTGCTTAGACTACTGCCCCCGCGACCCGGCCCCGGATAAGCGGAAGAAGATGGATGGATGGATGGAAGATACAACCATGTAATTATAAAATAAAAGATAGGCCTATGAGTGACAGGTGCAGTAACAGCTCAAAGCATCAATAACTCCACAGCCCGACCTGTGCGGTTTCCCTCGGAGTCTGCAACGAGGACCTCTTTCAGCTGCTCGAAGATCTCACCTTGGGAGAACACTGTTGATTTTATACTCTTAAAATGTAAGTTATCACTATTCAAAATTAAGATTACCCGAGAATGAATTGCATTGCAAGCCCACTAAAACACTTACAATAATAATAATAATAACAAATGCTGACCAATACTTAATTATATTACTTTTTTTTTTTACTGAAAATTATATTGTTTTAGTAAAACAAGCAAAATGCAACTTGTTGTCATATGACATAGCGATGCATGAATACACACTAGACAAATGCAGCCGATGTGAATACCAATTTTCAGTCAAGCAATGAATAAATGCATGAGTTAATAAAATATTTTATTTACTGACAACAGTACGAAACATGAATTAATGAGTAAAAGAATGAATAAAAGTAAACATCACAAATGAATAAGTCACCATGAAACAAAGCTTTATTCAAACGTATTGTTCTAACAAACCATCACGCATTTACAGATGGTGAACACCACATCTGCTGCCATCTCAACACAGCTAGATGAAGCAGTTGACCACCGTGAACACCTTTGCCTGTCCTAGCCGTCCATCATGTCCCTCCTGTCCCTTCTGAACCCCACAACCTTGAAGCAAGAGTGGAGAACATGTGCGGGACAATCTGACTGCTGATGTCTGCTCCAAACATCCGTGTGCCTGCTCTCCATCAGCATGACTACTTAAAACGTTTTACAATTCATGTTGTCAGCATCCCATTTCTTGCCATATTTGATTTAATATTTTTACAATTACATGCTATTTGTATTGTAGCTTTATGACTTTTGTCGTGTAGTGGGCTAAACACTGAACTGATGAGCAGAAGGGTTCTGCTTGGATCTCCGCAGCCGTCACCACCAGTGTGTCCTTGAGCAAGGCTCAACCACAGAAGCTCTGCAGCAAATGCACAGACATCAAGAATCAGAAAAGTGCTAAAAATAACTCTGTTTGAAATTAAAATAAAATACAACTTAATATTTAAATGTATGTTTTATTCATTTCTGTAGTATACTCAAAGCCTTTGATGACAGCCTTCCTTCATCACCCTCTCTCCAGTCTCCACCAGATAAACACACACACGTGCTCTTCTGCACCTGTAACATCAGACAACATTCATGTTACCTGGATCTTAAACAACACCTTGATAAAAGCATAAAAGTTTATGTGCTCAATAGCCTTAAATGTTGAGGTAGTTGCTGATGTGTTAATGTTCCTCAATTCATCAACAGTATAATGGACAAATAAAAAAGATAACTTATGTTTAGTTACTTTATGTAGATTTATTAACATCACTGACGTTCATGTAAAGTAAGCAGTGTTGACCACAGTGAACTCTACATTATAGCACACACACATCACTCTTATCAGATGTCTATTTCATGCTGTGATGTCATCTGCAATACTTATCGAAAATGTTCCTGTCAGATGTTAAATAAACATTTAGTAAGCATCTTTATCTTTAAGTATATCGTTTATGTAAATACACTTTGGATTACATAATAAAACGTGTTTTTACAGCCCAATCACAACTACACTATACTGTCTGTCGTCTTTACACTTTCAACAATTCAACAGTTTAACGTTACTCTACAGTAGTCCAACAAATGCGATTTTAACACAAGGAACCGTGATTTTGGTTTGTAATACTCACATTTGATTCGCTTTTCTCCGCCTGACGTATCCTTTCCTGTGGCCTCATGGGAAGGCAGGGATAGAAAAGTATCCGACGATGGGTGCTTCACAATCTGGGCGGAATCAGTAGGCCATCCGGGAACTTCTCGCCTACTCTTTTATGATTACTGAGGTTTCGAACATACTACTCCTTTCACGTACTGTTTTCGCCTACTATATAGTAGGTAAGTAGGCATATTCGAACGCAACATCAGTATACGCACGTCCGAATCTCGCGAGAAATAGTCCAAAACCCTGGTAGTTCTCGCCTACTCTTTTATGAATACTATGGATTCGGACATACTATTCTCTCGCCTACTGCTTTTTACATACTATATAGTAGGGAAGTATGCGGTTTCGAACGCAGCCACAGTTCCTGTGCCTAGATGTTCTAGTGGCCAATGATCGGAGTCGCCGTCCTGATGGTAACAGTTCAAACAGGAGGTGTCCAGGGTGATTGGAGTCTGTGATGATTTTCCCTGCTCTCTTCCTCACTCTGGAAGAGTACAGGTCCTGGAGAGTTGGCAGGGGAGCACCAATAATCCTCTCCGCAATCCAAATTGTGTGTTGTAGTCTCTTGATGTCAGATTTGGTAGCTGAACCAAACCAGACAGTGATGGAAGTGCATAAGACAGACTCAATGACAGCCGAGTAGAACTGAATCAGCAGCTCCTGTGGGAGGTTGAACTTCCTCAGCTGACGAAGGAAGTACAGTCTCTGCTGGGCCTTTTTCACAATGGAGTCAATGTGATTGTCCCACTTCAGGTCCTGAGAGATGGTAGTGCCCAGGAACCTGAATGACTCCACTGCTTCCACAGTGCTGTTCATGATGGTGAGTGGGGGAGAGCTGGGCTGTTCCTCCTGAAGTCCACTATCATCTACACCGTTTTGAGCGTGTTGAGTTCAAGGTTGTTATAACTGCACCAGACAGCAGCTGTTCAACCTCCAGTCTGTAAGCAGACTCGTCACCGTTTTGGATGAGGCCGATGACAGTAGTGTCGTCTGCAGATCTCAGGAGCTTCACAGAGGGGTCTTTAGAAGTGCAGTCATTGGTGTACAGGGAGAAGAGCAGTGGGGAGAGGACACACCCCTGGGGGGCGCCAGTGCTGGTAGTGAGAGTCCTGGATGTGAGTTTCCCCAGTCTCACGAGCTGCTGCCAGTCTGTCAGTAAGCTGGAGATCCACTGACAGATTGAGGATGGCATGGAAAGCTTGGTCAGTTTAGCTGAGAGAAGATCAGGCATGATGGTATTGAAGGCCGAACTGAAGTCCACGAATAAGATCCTTGCATAAGTCCCAGGTCTGTCGAGATGTTGCAGGACATAATGCAGTCCCATGTTGACTGCATCATCCACAGACCTGTTTGCTCTGTAGGCAAATTGAAGAGGATCCAGCAAGGGTCCAGTGATGTCCTTCAGGTGGGCCAGAACCCGTCTTTCAAACGACTTCATGACCACATACGTGAGAGCGACAGGTCTGTAGTCATTAAAGGGTTAGTTCACCCAAAAATGAAAATTATGTCATTAATTACTCACCCTCATGTCGTTCGACACCCGTAAGACATTTGTTCATCTTCGGAACACAAATGAAGATATTTTTGTTGAAAGCTGATGGCTGAGAAAGGCCTCCATTGACATTCAGTACATTTACACTCACAAGACCCATAAAAGGCACTAAAAACGTTGTTACAAAGTCCATCTCACTACAGTGGCTCTACAATAATTTAATGAAGCGACGGCAATAGTTTTTGAGCGAAAAAAAAAAATCAAAATAACGAATTAATTCCACAAGTTCTTGTCTTCCTTGTCTGTCTCTGCCGTGAACTCACGAAGCACCAAGACGCATGCGCGAGAATATGACGCAGAACCGGCGTTCGGGAATCCATGAAATGCACACTTTAGTCCCATTTTGAGCCCTGCGCCGAGACCTAAAGCACGATCAATGTAGAATTCAACAGCTTAGATACGGCGCGTCTTCCTCTGCTCATTGTAAACAAATCTCCTCGCTTCTGGGTCACGTGTCCGAATGCCGGTTCTATCCATAGTAAATTCTCAATGGCATGAGTCTGAACCAAGCATCCCGCACATGTTCTGAAAAGTAAAGCCGGCACGTCTCGATCGGCCCCAGGTGGTTGATCCCAGTATATCTCATAAACCCAGCCCTCTCTGTGTAATGTAATGGGACGGTTTAACCCCCCCCCCCCCTTTTTTTAAAGATCCAAACTCACGGAGCAGGGCGGTCATCCATGGGGAGACGTGCGCCGACCCGGGCACTGCTAGGGGCGAAAGACACCCTGGAGGAAAAAGCACTCCTCAAAAATAAAACCAAGTCCCAAAAATCAAAAACGTGCCTAGGGAGAACCATGCTATCAGACCTCCCTGGCCAGCCCAGGGAGGGTGCCTTGTCCCGGGCACGGTCAGAACAGTGGCCCCTTTGGAGATACGAGTGCACGCAGAGACGGACTCAAAATAGGCCATCTGGGTTATGAGAGGAGAGACGGTTCGGCTTGACTCGGGACCATGCATACCATCGAGAGGCCCACTCTCTGTGGGCTTAGAATTCTGTACATCCACCCTGGTGGATAAAAAGTGAGAACCAGGGCAGGCACACCTGGTAATGGCGTGCCCAGGGAAGGGGCGCCGTGTTTCGGGCTGAGACTTCCAACCCCACAACCACCCACCCCCCCTCCGGGTCTTTTTTCAGAGATCCGAACTCACGGAGCAGGGCGGTCATCCAAGGGGAGACGTGCGCCGACCCGGGCACTGCTAGGGGCGAAAGACACCCTGGACGAAAAAGCACTCCTCAAAATAAAACCAAGTCCCAAAATCTAGACGTGCCTGGGGAGAACCATGCTATCAGACCTCTCTGGCCAGCCCAGGGAGGGTGCCTTGTCTCGGGCACGGTCAGAACAGTGGCCCCTCTGGAGAAACCAGTGCGCGCAGAGACGGACTCAAAATAGGCCATCTGGGTTACGAGAGGAGAGACGGTTCGGCTTGACTCGGGACCATGCATACCGTCGAGACGCCCACTCACTGTTGGTTTAGAATTCTGTACATCCACCGTGGTGGATAAAAGCGAGAACCAGGGCAGGCACACTTGGTAACGGCCTGCCCAGGGAAGGGGCGCTGAGTTTCGGGCTGAGACTTCCAGTAACCCCCCAACCCCCCCGGGTCTTTTTTCAGAGATCCAAACTCACGGAGCAGGGCGGTCATCCAAGGGGAGACGTGCGCCGACCCGGGCACTGCTAGGGAAGAAAGACACCCTGGAGGAAAAAGCACTCCTCAAAAATAAAACCAAGTCCCAAAATCAAAAACGTGCCTGGGGAGAACCATGCTATCAGACCTCCCTGGCCAGCCAAGGGAGGGTGCCTCGTCCCGGGCACGGTCAGAACGGTGGCCCCTCTGGAGAAACGAGTGCGCGTAGAGACGGACTCAAAATAGGCCATCTGGGTTATGACAGGAGAGACGGTTCGGCTTGACTCGGGACCATGCGTACCGTCGAGAGGCCCACTCTCTGTGGGCTTAGAATTCTGTACATTCACCACGGTGGATAAAAAGTGAGAACCAGGGCAGGCACACCTGGTAACGGCCTGTCCAGGGAAGGGGCGCCGTGTTTCGTGCTGAGACTTCCAGTAACCCCCCGGGTCTTTTTTCAGAGATCCAAACTCACGGAGCAGGGCAGTCATCTAAGGGGAGACGTGCGCCTACCCAGTCACTACTAGGGGCGAAAGACACCCTGGAGGAAAAAGCACTCCTCAAAAATTAAACCAAGTCCCAAAATCTAAAGGCGCCTGGAGAAAACAAATGCTATCAGACCTCCCTGGCCAGCCCAGGGAGGGTACCTTGTGCCGAGCACGGTCGGAATGGTGGCCCCTCTGGAGAAACGAGTGCGAGCAGAGACGGACTCAAAATAGGCCATCTGGGTTATGAGTGGAGAGACGGTTCGGCTAGACTCGGGACCATGCATACCGTCGAGAGGCCCACTCTCTGTGGGCTTAGAATTCAGTACATCAGCCGCGGTGTATAAAAAGCGAGAACCAGGGCAGGCACACTTGGTAACGGCCTGCCCAGGGAAGGGGCGCCGTTTTTCGGGCTGAGACTTCCAGTAACCTCCCCCCTCGGGTCTTTTTTCAGAGATCCAAACTCACGGAGCAGGGCAGTCATCCAAGGGGAGACGTGCGCCAACCTGGGCACTGCTAGGGAAGAAAGACACCCTGGAGGAAAAAGCACTCCTCAAAAATAAAACCAAGTCCCAAAATCAAAAACGTGCCTGGGGAGAACCATGCTATCAGACCTCCCTGGCCAGCAAAGGGAGGGTGCCTCGTCCCGGGCACGGCCAGAACGGTGGCCCCTCTGGAGAAACGAGTGCGCGTAGAGACGGACTCAAAATAGGCCATCTGGGTTATGACAGGAGAGACGGTTCGGCTTGACTCGGGACCATGCGTACCGTCGAGAGGCCCACTCTCTGTGGGCTTAGAATTCTGTACATTCACCACGGTGGATAAAAAGTGAGAACCAGGGCAGGCACACCTGGTAACGGCCTGCCCAGGGAAATGGTAAATGGACTGCATTTATATAGCGCTTTTAACAGACCAATGGCCATCCAAAGCGCTTTACACATTGCCTCACATTCACCCATTCACACACCGACGGCGGTGTCAGCCATGCAAGGCGCCATCCAGCTCGTCGGGAGCAGCTGGGGTTAGGTGTCTTGCTCATGGACACCTCGACACTTGGTCAGGTGGAACCGGGGATCGAACCACCAACCTTCCGGTTTGTAGACAACCTACATGAACCACTGAGCCACTGCCGCCCCTAAAAGCGGAAGGGGCGCCGTGTTTCGTGCTGAGACTTCCAGTAACCCCCCGGGTCTTTTTTCAGAGATCCAAACTCACGGAGCAGGGCAGTCATCTAAGGGGAGACGTGCGCCTACCCAGGCACTGCTAGGGGCGAAAGACACCCTGGAGGAAAAAGCACTCCTCAAAAATTAAACCAAGTCCCAAAATCTAAAGGCGCCTGGAGAAAACAAATGCTATCAGACCTCCCTGGCCAGCCCAGGGAGGGTGCCTTGTGCCGGGCACGGTCGGAATGGTGGCCCCTCTGGAGAAACGAGTGCGAGCAGAGACGGACTCAAAATAGGCCATCTGGGTTATGAGTGGAGAGACGGTTCGGCTAGACTCGGGACCATGCATACCGTCGAGAGGCCAACTCTCTGTGGGCTTAGAATTCTGTAAATTCATCATGGTGGATAAAATGTTGAAGTTGAAGCAAATGTGCCATATTGTGTCGAAGTTTCGAATCAATCCGACACCCGTCTCTACGGTGACACCTAGTGGACATTTGTATGACAGGTCTGGATCTTTGTTAATAAAAAAAGGACAATTTATGAAAAAGAGGCCTTTCTTCACAGTTTCACCATTGGCCTGTCAGTCAAAACAGATCATTTTAGCCACAGATCTTGGTTAACAAACACTCTCAAAATGAATACATGCTTTGTGTTCCATTACCCTTCAATAAAATTCAACTTACATTTACATTTATGCATTTGGCAGACGCTTTTATCCAAAGCGACTTACAGTGCCCTTATTACAGGGACAATCCCCCTGGAGCAACATGGAGTAAAGTGCCTTGCTCAATGACACACTGGTGGTGACCGCTGTGATCGAACCAGCAACCTTCTGGAACGTATTTCTTAACACACTATTTCAACAGCTGGTCATGATAAGACGTTCCCATATGCACACTTCATGAAGCATTGAGTGTAGCTTTTGAAAGGGAACAGTCGCAGTCTTACCTCTGTTCCTCTGAGAAACTCATCTTAGAGCGAGCGTCCTTTCCTCGCTCCAGTTCATTCTGAAGCAGCACAAAGGCAAAGAGGTTTAGTGCAGCTCAGACTCTGGAGCTTTTACTGGAATCCAGTGAGGATGAAGGAGACCTGCCAGACTGGGATTTGGAGGATCCTTGGAACAAGACTCTGAACCAGAGGATAATACAGAGTTTGACGAGGACTACGTGGACACAGATGTTTTTATATTTTTATTTACAAATTTAACTTGTGATACAATGTAAAACTTAAGAGGTTAAATTAGGTAAATTTGTCTTTTTTTTATTGACTTTCTTTAAAAGTAACAAGTTTCATTATTTAAAGGTTCCATTTTCTTAAGAGTAACAAACTGAAGGCTCCCTTTTCCTAAGTATCAATAACAGGAACAACACTAAACAATTATCATAATATATCTGTCAATATCGATAATTATCACGATAAATGTCAAATCTTTATTTCTTTCAAGTTTAAAGGCAGATTTTTGTTCGTAACTGAAAGTTGTAGAAACCAGAGCATTAATTGTGGTTTTAAACTACTCTTTATTGTCAGAACATATCATGCCAAACAGGTGAACATTTCACAAATCTGAGGTAAAACATTCAAACATTTGTCATTTGTCCTTAACAAAATAAAATATCTTTATTGGAAAATGTATTTCTTATTTTCTACATGTGCTAATGGAGGATATTGTTTCAAGTCTTGAAACAGGTTTGTGTTGCATGACTTTGATGGCACGTATCTTCATGAAACGTATGAAAAACAGTAGTATCCTAAATACATGAAATACTTTAATTATATTCCATTAGTCCTTTAATACATTGTCTACATTAATAATAAAATACGATTCAATTCAATATGTATATCCCACATTTCACGGTGGAGTTAATATTACTAGGCTAACGTTACAGTAAATCCATAGTAAATGATGGGGATTTGTTGATGGAAACGCCTTCTAACTGTATTGTTGCGCACAGCGTTTCTCCTGTTTGTCAGCGCTGTTTCATCTGCTTTTAAACTGGTTTAAATCACTGAGACATTTGTGTTCTTCGCTGAATTCAAGCGATTCTCACTGGATCTTGTGACCGACACCGATCAGAGTAATCGCGCTGCACTGCCGTTTGGACTTTGAGCCGAGCGGATAAATGGTCCATGTCAAAAATCAAAAAATCAAATCAAATCACTTTATTGTCACTCTACCATATGCACAAGTGCAACAGCAGGTGAAATTCTTAGGTGCAGTTCCGAGCAACATAGCAGTCATGACATGACATGTACAACATTTAAGCAACAACAGATTACACATCTGATGCGCACACAATTACTCACAGCACAGTATACACTACAATAAACAATAAATAATTTACACAATGTGAGTGTAGTTCTCACAGCTTTAAACAATATACACATACTTACAATATACATATACTTTAAACAATATGCACTAAACATACATTAAACAATAATAGTATACATTAAGCTATAGTAATAATATACAATGTACAGTATACAATATGTTCACAAATTGAAATCCAAAGTGCAATAGATGCTGTATGATAAATAAATGTCTATATAATGTGTGTGTATCTACAGTGGGTTGTGCTGAGTGATATTCTGACCAGTGTGTGTTATGATCCTGATGGATCAAGAGTTAAGTAGTCTGATTGCTTGTGGGAAGAAGCTGTTCTGGAGTCGGCTGGTGCGTGTTCTGATGCTGCGGTACCGTCTGCCTGATGGCAGCAGTGAGAGCAGCCCATGGTTCGGGTGGCTAGAGTCTCTGATGATCCTCTGAGCTCTCTTCACACACCTCCTGGCGTAAATGTCCTGGTGGGAGGGAAGCTCACCTCCGATGATGCAGCTGGCCGTGCGCACTACCCTTTGCAGGGCCTTGCGGTTGCGGGCGGTACTGTTGCCGTACCAGGTGGTGATGCAGCCAGTCAGCAGGCTCTCTATGGTGCAGGTGTAGAAGCGTGTGAGGATGTGGCGGTTCATTCCAAACCTCCTCAGCCGTCGCAGGAAGAAAAGGCGCTGATGAGCCTTCTTCACAACGGCCTCGGTGTGGACGGACCATGAGAGTTCCTCTGTGATGTGGACACCGAGGAACTTGAAGCTGCTGACTCTCTCCACCGGTGCTCCATCGATGGTGATGGGGCGGTGTTCTCTCTCATTCCTCCTGAAGTCGACCACCAGCTCCTTGGTCTTGCTGACGTTGAGGGAGAGGTTGTGCTCCTGACACCACCGTGTCAGAGTGTGCACCTCCTCTCTGTAGGCCGTTTCATCATTGTCGGTGATAAGACCTACCACCGTCGTATCGTCAGCAAACTTGATGATGGTGTTGGAGCTGTGGATTGCCACACAGTCATGTGTGTACAAGGAGTACAGGAGTGGGCTGAGAACACAACCCTGAGGGGCTCCAGTGTTGAGAGTCAGTGATGAGGAGATGTTACTGCCCATTCTGACCACCTGGCGTCTGTTTGACAGGAAGTCCAGGATCCAGCTGCATAACAAGCTGTTTAAGCCTAGAGCCCAGAGTTTCATGTCAAGAATGGAGGGCACAATGGTGTTGAATGCTGAGCTGTAGTCTACAAACAGCATTCTCACATACGTGTTCCTCTTTTCCAGGTGGGAGAGAGCAGTGTGAATTGTAGATGAAATGGCATCATCAGTGGAGCGGTTTGTGCGGTATGCAAACTGCAGTGGGTCCAGTGAGGGGGGAGAACAGAGCAGATGTGGTTTCTGACTAGTCTCTCAAAGCATTTGCTGATGATGGGGGTCAGAGCAACAGGACGCCAGTCGTTTAAGCAGGTGGTTTTTGACTGCTTCGGTACAGGAACAATGGTGGACGTTTTGAAGCATGTGGGGACCACAGACAGGGAGAGGGACAGGTTAAAAATGTCCGTGAAAACTCCAGCCAGTTGGTGCGCGCACGCTCTGATCACGCGGCCGGGAATGCCGTCTGGACCCGCTGCTTTACGGACGTTCACCCGCCGGAAGGATCGGGTTACATCCGCTAAAGATACGGAGAGTGCACTAACCTCTGTATCTTCAGCCGCGAGCTCTCTCTCCGCGAGGGCGGTGTTAGTTCCCTCAAAGCGAGCATAAAAGGTGTTGAGCTCGTCCGGGAGAGAGGCAGCGGTGTTCACGGTGGAGTTTGTGTTCCCTTTGTAGTCCGTGATGGTGTTAATTCCCCGCCACATGCTTCTGGAGTCAGTGGTGTTGAACTGTCCTTCAATCTTGTCCCTGTACTGCCGTTTTGCTGCTCTGATGGTTTTCCGGAGGGCATAACTTGCTTGTTTATGCTCCTCCGCATTACCGGAGATAAAGGTGAAGGTCCGCGCATTGAGTGCCGCGCGAACATCCCCGTTTAGCCACGCCTTCTGATTTGGGTACAGCCGTATTGTTCTGGTCGGAACAACGTCTTCTACGCACTTCCTGATGAAACACGTTACGCTATCAGCGTAAACCTCGATGTCGTCATCAGAGGCCGACCGGAACATCTCCCAGTCCGCGTGATCAAAACAGTCTTGGAGCATAGAATCTGATTGGTCTGACCAGCACTGGATGGTTCTGAGGGCGGGTGCTTCCTGTTTGAGTCTTTGCCTATATGCGGGCAAAAGAAGAATGGAAGCGTGATCTGATTTGCCAAATGGTGGGCGCGGGAGGGACTTGTAACAATCCTTGAAGGGGGAGTAGCAGTGATCTAAAACACGGTTCCCTCGCGTGTTGAAGTTAACATGTTGGTGGTATTTGGGTGCGATGCGCTTGAAGTTGGCTTTGTTAAAGTCCCCGGTCACAATAAACGCAGCCTCAGGATGCGCGGTTTTCTGCTCACTCACTGTCCTATACAGTTCCTTTAGTGCCCGGTCTGTGTCGGCTTGTGGGGGAATATACACAGCTGTGATGATGACCGCTGTGAATTCCCTCGGTAGCCAGAATGGTCGGCACAGAATCGTGAGAAATTCCAGATCAGGAGAACAGAAAGACTTGATAGAATGTACGTTCCTCTGATCACACCAGGATCGGTTAATCATAAAACACACACCCCCGCCTTTGCTTTTCCCTGAGAGTTATTTTTCTCTGTCCATTCGGTGCACGGAGAACCCCGCGGTTTCGATGGCCGAATCTGGAATCTCAGCGGACATCCAAGTTTCTGTGAGGCAGATAATGCAGCAGTCCCTCGTCTCTCGTTGGAAAGAGATCCGTGCTCTCAGCTCGCAGAGTTTATTGTCCAGAGACTGAACATTAGCCAGTAAAATACTGGGAAGCGGGGGTCGGTTTGCGCGGCGTCTTACTCTGATGAGTACGCCGGCTCTCTTCCCCTTCTCCGGCCGCGTTTCCGTGGTCGGGCCGCCCAGACAAAAGGTTCCGCTGCTGTGTTTGTAAGCAGCGTGTCGTCACTGAAGAATTTAAAGTCCGGTTTTCGGTGTGCGATTGCCGAACCAATGTCCAAAAGTGTCTGTCTGTCGTACGTAGTAAGGCAGACAACATCCAAGACAAAAAACACAAAAACTGTAAACAGAACAAACAAAAAACTACATTGTTTCAGCAGAACTCGCGACGTTGCAGCCATCCTTGGCGCCATCTTGACTCACTTGTGGCGCACGGTTCAAATGAATTTTGTTCCTGTATCGTTTAATGCCCAGCCATAATTTCAGTAAAACTAAGCAGTGACTCAACGACATGTACAGTAATAAGCTGAGGACACTCTTGTGAGTTTGCGCAGGTTTCTGTAAAAGTCCATTCCGACAAGTCTGTTTGCTGCACTGCCGCACCTGGAGCGCTGTGATACCACCCAGATTCCTCAGAAAGAACTACAACAGGCGAAACGAATGAATGCCACCGCCAGCGCATTTTCAGGGGGAACCAATGAATGAATGAATGAGCATATCAATTTAAGACGTGGCTAAATGTAATTTATGACCATGTATGGAAAATCCGGATGTTTTTATGACTTTTTATGGCCTAAAATTTGTATTATTAAATTTAAGACTTTTTATTACTTTTTATGACTCCGCAGAAACCCTGATTGAACAATCCAGGAGCAAACGGAAGTGCAGGTGAGTGGTGCAGAAGTTCTTGGGAGTTCGTGATGAGATCCTGAATGACACAGTCTTTATACTTGCAGATGGTGATCGTTGAAGACAGGCTGGAGCGGTGGAGACACTGAAGACACACACACACGACGATGGAACACGATGGAGACTTAAAGGTAACAAGGGATGAAGGTAAGTATCGTAGAGTAAGTGCAATGTAACTACGTCACCTTAAAGTGTAACCAGATTATTATTATTAAGGCAAGACACTGCAGGTGAATAGGGTTTACTATGTATTTTCCTCCGTTTAATAATCACAGTACATTAAAATGGTTGTTTAGTATTACAAGAATATTCAGAAATGTAATGTTTAAATATGCAAATGAGGCATTATCTAAATAAATACGCACTAGTTTGCATACATTTCCAGAACAGAAATCTAAACATTGGAAAATCACTATATATTTTAGCAAATAAAATGTTATAAATCAGTCAAATGTTAAACGAACAAAGAGGGACGCATAACCCTTATCTGCCTGGGGGGGGGGGGGGTGACTTGTTCATCATCATATTGCTGATGCTAAACTACACTCATGGTAAACTGAGCTCAGTTTCAGGTGCTGACATGCTCCTCGGCCGAGGCCATCTCTTCTTTACCCTCTCACACTGGGAATGATCGTCTGGATCTGGTTCTAATGGATCATGACCCTGAGCTTTACCTTCAAGACCTGCTGGCCTTACAGAGAGGGAATCTGCTCTCTACCCCCTGTGTTGTGTTGATCAACAGAGCTCTGACGCCTGGAGCTCGAGACCTTCTGGAGTATGTGATGGCCAGACCGCAGAGCTTCAGTGTGGGCAGACACCTCGATGGACTGATGGAGATACGCGTCCATACGGCTGTCTGACCTCAGGCGTCTGAGAGCTGCAGGAATGAGTCCTGAAACCCAGAACTGAGAGAGCATTTGACCACTTCTGGCTCCATCGTCCTGAAGTCAATGGGTTTTGGTTAAATCCCTGAAATATGGTGTGGTTAAAATGCTTGTTTATTTCTTTAATTTTGTCTTCTGATATGATCTTGCAGATGTCTTCCAAGTCGGGTCTCAGGACTAAAAAGTAGTGATGTTAATTCTGTTCAACTAATGTTTATTGCCCTATTGTTGTACTTTACAGTGTATTTACCCATTTGTCTGTTCAATATATAAATACAATTAATAAAAAAAACGACTCACTACCATTTTGTCAAGAAAGTATAACTATAATTAATCATTTAAGTGGAGACTGAAATTTTACTTGTAGAGGTAAATGGGAATATTTGAAATATAACCCAGATAGCAAGCAATTACTGAAACATGTTGAGTCAATGTTGAGGCGTCACTGTAATTGCATTGAATTAATGTTGAATGCTGAAACAATGGTGAGATTTCAACAAAAAAGTCAACGAAAATGTTATTGAATCAACATTGAAATGAACAAAAAGAATAATATTGTTTGATCAATATTACAAATGGATAAACAGCTTGAATATCTGATTTCTACATGGGCAGGAATGAAATGCCCCTTTCCACTGATTGATCAACCAAACACCAAACCTTGTCATCATTAGCGAGCGCCTGGGGCGTGACCAATCCTGGAAGCACCAATTACACCACATCAGTTGACAGACCAATCACGACAGTGTCTCCTCATAAATATTGCTGTAAGCAGCCCCCACTTCACTCCTTATTCTCCTGAGGGAATATTCACTGTCAAAGTTCAAGCGTTGAGTTGAGTTATATGATTTCCCCAAAGACTCTCATCTTCTATGCAGTGTGTGTCGGGGGGTTAGACACGCGCAGGCCGTGCTCACTGATCCCGAGTGCTGCCCGCACTGCTCTCTTTTCCTGTTAAGGGTATTAGAGCCTAGAATGTGAGTCATGGGGAAGATCCAAGCTTTTCTGCACCATTCATGGAGAAAGACGGGCCTGCTCAGCAAACCCAGTAAAGCTGGAGAGTTAATGGACCAAATCTCTCCCCAACTTCCCCTTCTCTTTGAATCAGACCCTTTGGCGGAGGATAAAGAGGAGGAGGAAGCTGATGAGATGATTGCTCATCTCTTGGAGACGCAGATGCAGTTCTCCCTCCTAATCTCTCCTCCAGACCCAGCAGTGCGACAGGTGAGTCTGTCTGGTTGGGAGAGTTGAGAGAATCGGGACGTGAGACGGTGAGTTTACGTTCACACTCAGACGTGAGGTCAGGTGCTGGGGTATTGCAGAAAGCCATCAGAGGCAGACGGTGGGTGATAACTCCACTCCATTAGGGGGTTGGAGGACTCTTCCAGACCTAGCAGTGCAACAGGTGAGTCTCCCTCGCCCATACAGGGAGACTTGGACTGTATTAAAATGTGTAGGAGAGCAGCTGCTAACTCTCTATGGACTGATCATCACAACAGAGGAACCAAACTATCACACTCTATCACTGCAAGCCTAAAATAAAGCATAAGGCATGAAAAAGGTGAAGGCCATGACTTGAGCGAGGAGTTAAAAACCTTCATGATCCTAGACACATTAATAAATAAAATCAGTGTCTCTGCTAAAGACAACAAATATCACGCAGGGGCTATGCCAATAATCTCAGGAGGGGAGTTTGGATTTAATGAAGTCAAAATATGGGCATCCATTATAGCAGAACAAAGACAATATACTGTATATCTGATCATTAACAGACACAGAGCTAACTTAATATACAATACAACAGAAAACTAATATATTCTGTGCATAAAATATAAGAGATCATGTAAAAATATCACATTGTAGACTTTATATCATATGATAGATTTATGTGCTAAACTTGACAATCACATTTATGATTAGAAACATTTGAATCATTCTGGATGAGTTCAATCAAACATTATTATATTTGTAGGCCTGATACTGAAGAGCCTGAAGATTTCTGCTGACAGACTCATCTGAGCTCTTCCTCTGTTCCTCCTTTACATAAAACAAAAGCATCATTTGGCTGAACACTAAACCAACATTAATCCTCAATATCACATGTTTCTGATACGCATGCTAACACACACGCTGCTTTATTTAACTGTAAAGTCTGAGTCTCTTCCAGCTGTATGAAACACATTCACACATTAATCACACATTTATTTCTCCTCATAGACACAGTAGTGAGGCTCTTCTGTGATCACCTGATGCTTTCTGATCCTCTCATGACCGTTTCACAGATTTAAATCATGATCTAATCGATCTATCAGGGACGTTTGGTGATTGAGCTTCATCTTCATCTACTCTGTAAGGAGGAACCAGAAGAGAAAACAATCAGTGTTCAGTGGAACAAAGTGTAAATTAGTTATATTTTAATGACTGTTTTTGAGTAAAAAGAAGTGACATTAAATTCCTGTAATCAGATTAATTACTGACTTTACACTATCCTGCAGAGATATTCCTCAAACAATATTTGTGCATTAAATACTCTAGATTTAAAACATGAATGGCGTTCATATGTGTGTGTGTGTGTGTGTGTGTGTGTGTGTGTGTGTGTGTGTGTGTGTGTGTGTGTGTGCGTGTGCGTGTGCGTGTGTGTGTGTGTGTGTGTGTGTGTGTGTGTGTGTGTGTGTGTGTGTGTGTGCGTGTGTGTGTGTTGGTTTGAGTCACTGTAAAGGAGAAACACATGCTAATGAGTGTACGGCGTATGGAATAAACCACAGGGAGCAAACACAAATGTTATCTTCAGTTCAAACCTGTCAGTTAAACTTCCACTAGTTAAAGCCGTTTGCCCTCTAGTTTCCACATGTTTGTAGGGCTCTTAGTAAATCACTGACAGTAAAGTGAGTGTAAAGTAGTGTGACGTGTTGCTTGTCACAGTAAAACACACTCGAGACAGAGACATTTCTCATGTGAGGCTGGACGGCTGTGAGCTGAAGCTGAACTGATTTTAGCAGCGTTTTCCTACAATCTGACCAAGTCTATTTTCAAACTGAAATGATTCTCTATTACTGACACAGTTAATAAAGCAGGTGTTGCTGTGTAAAGCTGTGACTGTGTGCTTTTGTTCTCTTTCCTCCTTTGTGTTCAACATTTGAATCAACTTTACATTTTGTTCTCACACAAACCCTTTGTTGCAATAAAGCTTTATGATAATTTCCTCTCATGAATATTTGAAAGGTTTGTTCTCATATCAGAGGTAAATGAAGCTCTCTTTAATATCACAGTGATGTTTCCTCACCTCAGGACACAGTTTGAGTCTCGTAGCTCGTCTCTGAGCCGCTGCTTTGAGTCTCCGATCTTATTGAGTCTCAGATCAAGCTCTTTTAAAAACTGCAGTGCTTTTGAGTTCGTCAAAGACTGAGTTAAAGAAGAAACATCTGTAATGCCACAGACCCGTAGACTAGAAAGACACAAACAGAGGAAGAGAGATTATCTCACAAACAAATCATTAAGATGAAGAATTTTACACCAATATAATGTGAACTCAGGCTCTTCATGAGATATTGAGTATAAAGTGTTTTAGTTTAAACTGTTAAAGTGATTTAAGCATTTTGATTCTTGTGTGTGAATGTGACTGACCTCAATCTCTCCAGTTTACAGTGTGAATCCTTCAGTGCGTCACATAAGGGCTTCACTCCTGTGTTTTCTAGTTTATTCCCGCTCAGGTCCAGCTCTCTCAGGTGTGATGGGTTTGATTTCAGAGCTGAAGTCAGGATGAGACACTGTTTCTCTGTAATACTGCATCCCCACAGACTGAAGACAGAAAGAGAAAATGACTCAGATCTGTGATGATCATCTTATTGAAGAGCTACAGCTTGTAATCTGAATATATATATTAGTGCTGGGAATCGATTAAAGAAATAACTAATTAAATCACATTGCTTTTTTCTGTTATTAATTGCAATTAATCACAAGTTTTTTCAAAATATTTTTTTATATTTTGATATTGTAATAATTTCAGTTACTCTACAAATTAATGTAGAAACAATTTAAAGACAGCATATTTTAAATATGTGTTGTAATGGCATGTTTTTATGAATGAAGGCCAGTATCACTGATACTGATGTCTCTATGAAACATTAATGACATTACATTATAAATGAAAGCTGCCAATTTCAACATTTATTAGGCTTACAAAAATAACTTTTAATTTAAGTGAACTTAAAACAAACTTTAAATAAACCCATTATAATAAATGTTATATTTACCCATGGCCTTCCCTTTAGATACAGAAATGTAATAGTTATCAAACAGATAGATAGATAGATAGATAGATAGATAGATAGATAGATAGATAGATAGATAGATAGATAGATAGATAGATAGATAGATAGATAGATAGATAGATAGATAGATAGATAGATAGATAGATAGATAGATAGATAGATAGATAGATAGATAGATAGATTTTCACTTTTCTACTGTCCAGTGATAACTTGGAAAGGAAACAGAATGGAAGCCTACATGTTAATATAGCAATGAATGCAACTTTAATTGCGTGGAAAGAGGCAATTAAATGCCACACAGGATTTGTTTTATTCCATTGTGCTAGTTTTCTATAGTTTTTAATGTAAACATTAGACCGTTACACAAACAGAGGCGTAGACCGTTAGACTGTCGCATCTCTTCCACACTTTTGCAGAGTATCGTTCGTGCATGACGCGGCTCAGGGCCGTAACCACCATAGACAAGTCCCCCCAATAAATAGAAATGGCCAAATTTAAAAAGTTACATTTTTGGTCTGGTTTGCCTCAGTGGTCTAACAGCGCTCATCAATGTCAAAATGATTGAGATGGCCAATCAAATCAAAGTAGGCGGGGTTTACGTTCTCTTTTGGCTCGTGCAGTGCACAGTCTTCACACACAGACGAGCGGTCAGTCTATCGCTATCGTTGCGGAGAGAGACTCTATTCTTTCCTGTGAAATCACAAAACAAAATGCACACAAACGAGTCCCTGCTCTTAATATACAATCATTGATGAACATGTTTGATTTTAATAAAGAAGGAAAAAAAACTATTTTAGGATGGATTCAAACCCGGAACCTTAGACACAGTTTACAAAGATTCTGCCACCAGACCACTAGGGAGTGTGTATGTCAACAGCAGATCTATGTATTTATTTACTAATGCCAAGAATCTCGGGACTAATAATATATTTGACGCAAATGTTGTTTGCAAATATTCCCAAAAGGATTATTTCCCAACTAGAATTAGATCTAGAATTTAGTTCACTGTTCTGTTTCTTTATGCTTTATAAAAATTTTAATAAAAAGTCCCCCCCAATGTTCAAGACATGGTTACGGCCTTGGGCTTTATAAACACGGCACTCAAGTTAAAAAATAATAAAAATAAAAAATAAAGTTAAATGCATATCGCGTTTTTAACAGCAAAAACGCGTCCTGTGTGAAAGGCCCTAAACTGATCAGATAAACAGCTCATTTTTATTTCAGTGCTGTTACAGTCAGCTTGCCTCGTACATTCAGTTTACAGCACCAACAGCAAGCCGAAGAGGGCAAGGTTTCAACTCAACTATGCATTTGCATTTTAAACACTTTATGTTCTAGCTACATTATGTTCTAGCTCTGTCCATGCAATGAATGCACGTTCTTAAATGAGCGAGTTTAAGCTCATTTCAACTTTGCATGAATAAAAAAAATCAAATCAGAGATGCATATTAATCTTTACAAGATACACATTCACAAATACAACTCCTCGTAATTACCGAAATAGCACGCAAATATTTCTGCCCGTTTTCGTTCATGTGACTGCAGCCTCTGCTTTTCTGCTACAGACTGAAACGCACACGCGCAGCCAATAACACGCCGCGCCGTTATTTCCAGTTAATAAAGGAAAATACTGCAAATCTCTGGTGATATTTTTGTGATTGTTTGGGGCATTCTACAGCCCTTCATCAAAACTTTCAACACAGAGCCCACCTCAGATTGTTTTAATCAATGCACAAATCATAAAAAAACAAATGAACAATATCAGTTCCTAAATTCTGATTGGGTGGGCTCAGCCCATGCCTAGAACCGGCCCTGATCGTACTGCTATAGAGGACTATTATTTTGTTGAACATGCTCAGATTTTCTTGACAGAGTTAAGCAATATCATACGAGCAAGAGTGCTATTTTCCAGAGTATATCAGCACGACTGCCAAATGCGATGTTAATTTTATATAACATAAACAATAAGGCTTGACTATTTTTATAGACAACGTTGTCATATATATATATATATATATATATATATATATATATATATATATATATATATATATATATATATATATATATATATATATATATATACACAGTGAGGAAAATAAGTATTTAAACACCTGCTATTTTGCAAGTTCTCCCACTTGGAAATCATGGAGGGGTCTGAAATTGTCATCGTAGGTGCATGTCCACTGTGAGAGACATAATCAAAAAAAAATATCCAGAAATCACAATATATGATTTTTTAACTATTTATTTGTGTGATACAGCTGCAAATAAGTATTTGAACACCTGTCTATCAGCTAGAATTCTGACCCTCAAAGACCTGTTAGTCTGCCTTTAAAATGTCCACCTCCACTCCATTTATTATCCTAAATTAGATGCACCTGTTTGAGGTCGTTAGCTGCATAAAGACACCTGTCCACCCCATACAATCAGTAAGAATCCAACTACTAACATGGCCAAGACCAAAGAGCTGTCCAAAGACACTAGAGACAAAATTGTACACCTCCACAAGGCTGGAAAGGGCTCCGGGGAAATTGCCAAGCAGCTTGGTGAAAAAAGCTCCACTGTTGGAGCAATCATTAGAAAATGGAAGAAGCTAAACATGACTGTCAATCTCCCTCGGACTGGGGCTCCATGCAAGATCTCACCTCGTGGGGTCTCAATGATCCTAAGAAAGGTGAGAAATCAGCCCAGAACTACACGGGAGGAGCTGGTCAATGACCTGAAAAGAGCTGGGACCACCGTTTCCAAGGTTACTGTTGGTAATACACTAAGACGTCATGGTTTGAAATCATGCATGGCACGGAAGGTTCCCCTGCTTAAACCAGCACATGTCAAGGCCCGTCTTAAGTTTGCCAATGACCATTTGGATGATCCAGAGGAGTCATGGGAGAAAGTCATGTGGTCAGATGAGACCAAAATAGAACTTTCTGGTCATAATTCCACTAAACGTGTTTGGAGGAAGAAGAATGATGAGTACCATCCCAAGAACACCATCCCTACTGTGAAGCATGGGGGGGGGGGGTAGCATCATGCTTTGGGGGTGTTTTTCTGCACATGGGACAGGGCGACTGCACTGTATTAAGGAGAGGATGACCGGGGCCATGTATTGCCAGATTTTGGGGAACAACCCCCTTCCCTCAGTTAGAGCATTGAAGATGGGTCGAGGCTGGGTCTTCCAACATGACAATGACCCGAAGCACACAGCCAGGATAACCAAGGAGTGGCTCTGTAAGAAGCATATCAAGGTTCTGGCGTGGCCTAGCCAGTCTCCAGACCTAAACCCAATAGAGAATCTTTGGAGGAGCTCAAACTCCGTGTTTCTCAGCGACAGGCCAGAAACCTGACTGATCTAGAGAAGATCTGTGTGGAGGAGTGGGCCAAAATCCCTCCTGCAGTGCAAACCTGCTGAACAACTACAGGAAACCTTTGACCTCTGGAATCGCAAACAAAGGCTACTGTACCAAATATTAACATTGATTTTCTCAGGTTTTCAAATACTTATTTGCAGCTGTATCATACAAATAAATAGTTAAAAAATCATGGATTTTTTTTTTTTTAGATTATGTCTCTCACAGTGGACATGCACCTACGATGACAATTTCAGACCCTCCATGATTTCTAAGTGGGAGAACTTGCAAAATTTTCCTCACTGTGTATATATATATATATATATATGGTATTTATTTATTTTACAGTTTTTGCTCTATTTTTCCAACAAAAATAGATTCAATCAAAGCAGAAAAGTTGCATCTCTCAGCAATGTTTCGTTCTGGAATAATTCACCGTTTCTGAACAGTCGGTTTGAATGAATTAGCCGCCAACTACTGACAGGTTTATAGTTTCATATAGGCCTGGAATAATTTTCCCAACATTTCATATTTCTATAATTAAAATATTATATTTAGAACATAAATCTAAAAATTTCATAAAATTACTTAGACAATTTTAATTACAGAGTAAGTGGATTTTGATAAATGGTAAGATGGATTTAGTTGATACTGATTTCATTTAATTCTTATAACAGCCATATAGTGTAGGCTATCGTGTATAGTGTACCATAACAGTGTATCAGTGCTGCACGTTATATATGATATAGTATCATAACAGCCATAGTGTATCTGTGTGTATAGTGTACCATAACAGTGTATCAGTGCTGCACGTTATATATGATATAGTATCATAACAGCCATAGTGTATCTGTGTGTATAGTGTACCATAACAGTGTATCAGTGCTGCACGTTATATATAATATAGTATCATAACAGCCATAGGGCCCTATCTTGCACCCAGCGCAATTGACTTTGTACACCGACGCATGTGTCATTCCTATTTTACACCCGCGCAAAGCGCGCTTTTCCCTCCACAGAAGCACGTCGCTAAACTAGTGAATGAACTTGCGCTCCCTGGGCGGTTCAGCGCAAAAAAGGAGGCGTGTTCCGGCGCAAACAATCCCTGGTGCTATTTTGCTGTTCCATTAAACAATTGCGCCACTGACCAGAAAAAACCAAGTCTAAAGTCAGTGGCGCGTTGCGCGTTGTTCATTATGCTATTTTAAGGGCGCATGCTTGACCATAGCGTGCACAACGCGCATACACTTTGCTCATGTAATCTACACAGATGCAACAGTTATTTTTGCAAATCATAAATTGTTACACTAAAAAAATATTAACACATGAGATGACGGAAATCATTGTGGTGTGCCACGAAGATGTGAAAAAATAGGCATAAATCTAGCTTACAAATTATTCAGGCTAATTATTTATTTAACCGACGCTATTTTGGGTGGGTTTCTCCCATCCCCATACAACACAACTTCTCTGTCTTTCACTGCTCTTACAAGAACATCAGTCTCCTCGGCTGTGAACCGCTCCTGGCGTGCGCCTGGTAAATACGCCATAATAATAGCAATCCATAATGGAACTTGCGCACCTGCTTTTAAAGGGAATGTTGGATGACGCTCTGATTGGTTTATTCACGTTACGCCCAAACCACACCTATGAATAATGAAGCTACTTCAGACCAACCCATTTTAGATTTGCGCCGGACGCAAGAGCCATTTATCCCGCTGGGAAAATATCAACAGCGCCGAGACCCGCCCACAAAGTTACTTGCGCTTTGCGCTTTGACACTTGCGTTTCAGATCGTTAAAATAGGGCCCATAGTGTATCTATGTGTATAGTGTACCATAACAGTGTATCAGTGCTGCACGTTATATATAATATAGTATCATAACAGCCATAGTGTATCTATGTGTATAGTGTACCATAACAGTGTATCAGTGCTGCACGTTATATATGATATAGTATCATAACAGCCATAGTGTATCTATGTGTATAGTGTACCATAACAGTGTATCAGTGCTGCACGTTATATATGATATAGTATCATAACAGCCATAGTGTATCTGTGTGTATAGTGTACCATAACAGTGTATCAGTGCTGCACGTTATATATAATATAGTATCATAACAGCCATAGTGTATCTGTGTGTATAGTGTACCATAACAGTGTATCAGTGCTGCACGTTATATATAATATAGTATCATAACAGCCATAGTGTATCTATGTGTATAGTGTACCATAACAGTGTATCAGTGCTGCACGTTATATATGATATAGTATCATAACAGCCATAGTGTATCTGTGTGTATAGTGTACCATAACAGTGTATCAGTGCTGCACGTTATATATAATATAGTATCATAACAGCCATAGTGTATCTGTGTGTATAGTGTACCATAACAGTGTATCAGTGCTGCACGTTATATATAATATAGTGTCATAACAGCCATAGTGTATCTGTGTGTATAGTGTACCATAACAGTGTATCAGTGCTGCACGTTATATATAATATAGTATCATAACAGCCATAGTGTATCTGTGTGTATAGTGTACCATAACAGTGTATCAGTGCTGCACGTTATATATGATATAG
Organism: Romanogobio albipinnatus; assembly: GCA_023566225.1. Taxonomy (NCBI): domain Eukaryota; kingdom Metazoa; phylum Chordata; class Actinopteri; order Cypriniformes; family Gobionidae; genus Romanogobio; species Romanogobio albipinnatus. The sequence goes on along the minus strand of CM042246.1, from coordinate 57,067,180 downwards.
TATCATAACAGCCATAGTGTATCTGTGTGTATAGTGTACCATAACAGTGTATCAGTGCTGCACGTTATATATAGTATAGTATCATAACAGCCATAGTGTATCTGTGTGTATAGTGTACCATAACAGTGTATCAGTGCTGCACGTTATATATAATATAGTATCATAACAGCCATAGTGTATCTGTGTGTATAGTGTACCATAACAGTGTATCAGTGCTGTACGTTATATATGATATAGTATCATAACAGCCATAGTGTATCTGTGTGTATAGTGTACCATAACAGTGTATCAGTGCTGCACATTATATATAATATAGTATCATAACAGCCATAGTGTATCTGTGTGTATAGTGTACCATAACAGTGTATCAGTGCTGCACGTTATATATAATATAGTATCATAACAGCCATAGTGTATCTGTGTGTATAGTGTACCATAACAGTGTATCAGTGCTGCACGTTATATATGATATAGTATCATAACAGCCATAGTGTATCTGTGTGTATAGTGTACCATAACAGTGTATCAGTGCTGCACGTTATATATGATATAGTATCATAACAGCCATAGTGTATCTGTGTGTATAGTGTACCATAACAGTGTATCAGTGCTGCACGTTATATATGATATAGTATCATAACAGCCATAGTGTATCTGTGTGTATAGTGTACCATAACAGTGTATCAGTGCTGCACGTTATATATAATATAGTATCATAACAGCCATAGTGTATCTGTGTGTATAGTGTACCATAACAGTGTATCAGTGCTGCACGTTATATATAATATAGTATCATAACAGCATTTACATGAATAAGAGCGTGATCATATAATGTAACACGGGGCAAAAATGTAAAATCACGTTAATTTGGCCAGCACTAATATATATATATATAATTTTTTTATTTTTTTATTTTTATTATTATTAATATTTTAATTCCATTTATGTGTAAAGCACGTTGAGTTGCCATTGTGTATGAATGAGATTAATAAACTTGCCTTGCCACAAATCCCTCATTAACAAATAGACACAAACACTTTGGTATTCAACATAATACAATATCACTGATCAATATTTTCCAGACACAAAATTAGATAAATTAGCCATTCATCAAAAGTGCTGAGATGAGATTTTGTCTCGTCTATGGTCAGTGGTGGTTTATCTTACCCCGGGGGCATCTTACCCAGACTTACACGATCAGTTCATTGTTTCAAATACTTGAAATGCAATTATTTACTAGTTCAAAAGTTACTTTTAATTTTGACCAATGGCAAAGGCCAGAAGATGCAATGCTACAGTATAAATGATGTGACTTGAACTAAACAGTGAACTGTAATCCCACTGTAACTGTACAGTATAATGATACTAACTGTAGTTTCTCCAGCTGTGATTGTGGGATCATCAGTAGATCACTGAGGTTTCTCACTCCAGAGTCTCCTAGTTTATTCCTGCTCAGGTCCAGCTCTCTCAGGTGTGATGGGTTTGATTTCAGAGCTGAAGTCACAGCAGAACAACCTTCATCTGTCATATAACAGCAGATTAACCTACATTAGGAGAAATGAGAAAAACAAACTCTTTATTCTGTTTCATTCAAATATCAAAACACTTTTTCTTTCTTGTGTGTGAATGTGACTGACCTCAATCTCTCCAGTTTACAGTGTGAATCCTTCAGTACGTCACATAAGGGCTTCACTCCTGTGTTTTCTAGTGTATTCACGCTCAGGTCCAGCTCTCTCAGGTGTGATGGGTTTGATTTCAGAGCTGAAGTCAGGATGAGACACTGTTTCTCTGTAATACTGCATCCACTCAGACTGAAGACAGAAAGAGAAAATGACTCAGATCTGTGATGATCATCTTAATAAAGAGTTACAGCATATAGTCTGTCATTTACTCTCATATAAACATTGATCAGTGAACATAAACAGAAGCTCAACCGAACTTGAATGACGCGTGAGAACAAACGTGCTGCAGTTACACATAACACACGAGAATAAACCTCATTGGTTACGGTTGAGCTTCTGTTTATGTTCGCTGATCAATGTTTATATGAGAGTAAAAGCCTTCATTAAATCTGTTCATCATAAAAAGTGATCAAGTCTCTTCAGAACATTTGGACTAAACCCCTCAATTCATATGGATTAGTTTTCTGGTCTCTTTATGAACTTTTTGAAGTTGCAATGACGTTGCTGTCTATGGAGGGGTCAGAGTTCATCAAAAGGATCTTCATTTGTATTGAAGATGAACAAAAGTCTTATGGGTTTGGAACGACATGAGAGCGAGGAATTAATTTTCATTTTTTGGGTGAAATAACCCTTTAATGATGATGCCGAACCAGGAGAGAGATTGAATATGTCGACGTCGAAGGCGCAAAGACACGAGAAGTATAAGGCTTCCCCCATGAATGAGTTAACTCGTCATGGAGGTCCTCAAAGAAGGGGAGAGACTGATGTTGTGGCCACCAGACAGAAATCTGTCTTCCTGTTTAGAGAGTTTGGGAGATGAGAGAGAGAGACCGGGACGGGGACTGCGAGCACCTGCCTGTCACTGAGAGAGTTTTGAGAAAGATATTGAGCCTGAGAGCAACATGGCCTGTTGTAGTTGAAAGTTTTGAGTTTACACGCCCTAGTGCGTATTACTGTTTTGAGGATCGTGAGATCAATAAAGAGTGCAGTCCCAGGTGCGCCGACCCCGTCTTCTTCCTTCCCTCACTTACACGAACCAAACACTACAGTTTGTTTTGTAAATCTCTCATTTTCTTTGGTTATTTTTTCTTTGGTTCTACACTTGTTTTTCTTTTCACTTGTCAGACAGAGTGTAGAGAAAAAAAGAGGATGTTTTAGCCAAACTAACTCCTAGCAGAGAAACAGAGAGAGCTGGAGAAAATCAAATCAAATCAAATCAAATCACTTTATTGTCACACAGCTATATGCACAAGTGCAACAGCAGGTGAAATTCTTGGTGCAGTTCCGAGCAACATAGCAGTCACGACATGACATGTACAACATTTAAGCAACAACAGATTACACATCTGATGCGCACACAATTACTCACAGCACAGTATACACTACAATAAACAATAAATAATTTACACAATGTGAGTGTAGTTCTCACAGCTTTAACCAATATACACATACTTACAATATACATATACTTAAAACAATATACACTAAACATACATTAAACAGTATTCATTAAGCTATAATAATAATAATATACAATGTACAGTATACATTATTATTCACAGTAGAGATCCGATTATGTACAATAGGTGCTATATGATAAATGATAAATAATAAATGATACATAAATGTGTATATAATGTGTGTGTATCTCCAGTGGGTTGTGCGGAGTGATATTCTGTCCAGTGTGTGTTATGATCCTGATGGATCAGGAGTTAAGTAGTCTGATTGCTTGTGGGAAGAAGCTGTTCTGGAGTCGGCTGGTGCGTGTTCTGATGCTGCGGTACCGTCTGCCTGATGGCAGCAGTGAGAGCAGCCCATGGTTCGGGTGGCTAGAGTCTCTGATGATCCTCTGAGCTCTCTTCACACACCGCCTGGCGTAAATGTCCTGGAGGGAGGGAAGCTCACCTCCGATGATGCAGCTGGCAGTGCGCACTACCCTTTGCAGGGCCTTGCGGTTGCGGGCGGTACTGTTGCCGTACCAGGTGGTGATGCAGCCAGTCAGCAGGCTCTCTATAGTGCAGGTGTAGAAGCGTGTGAGGATGTGGCGGCTTATTCCAAACCTCCTCAGCCGTCGCAGGAAGAAAAGGCGCTGATGAGCCTTCTTCACAACGGCCTCGGAGTGGACGGACCATGAGAGTTCCTCTGTGATGTGGACACCAAGGAACTTGAAGCTGCTGACTCTCTCCACCGGTGCTCCATCGATGGTGATGGGGCGGTGTTCTCTCTCATTCCTCCTGAAGTCGACCACCAGCTCCTTGGTCTTGCTGACGTTGAGGGAGAGGTTGTGCTCCTGACACCACCGTGTCAGAGTGTGCACCTCCTCTCTGTAGGCCGTTTCATCATTGTCGGTGATAAGACCTACCACCGTCGTATCGTCAGCAAACTTGATGATGGTGTTGGAGCTGTGGATTGCCACACAGTCATGTGTGTACAAGGAGTACAGGAGTGGGCTGAGAACACAGCCCTGAGGGGCTCCAGTGTTGAGAGTCAGTGGTGAGGAGATGTTACTGCCCATTCTGACCACCTGGCGTCTGTTTGACAGGAAGTCCAGGATCCAGCTGCATAACAGGCTGTTTAAGCCTAGAGCCCGGAGTTTCATGTCAAGTATGGAGGGCACAATGGTGTTGAATGCTGAGCTGTAGTCCACAAACAGCATTCTCACATATGTGTTCCTCTTTTCCAGGTGGGAGAGAGCAGTGTGTATAGTGGATGAAATGGCATCATCAGTGGAGCGGTTTGTGCGGTATGCAAACTGCAGTGGGTCCAGTGAGGGGGGGAGAACAGAGCAGATGTGGTTTCTGACTAGTCTCTCAAAGCATTTACTGATGATGGGGGTCAGAGCAACAGGACGCCAGTCGTTTAAGCAGGTGGTTTTTGACTGCTTAGGTATAGGAACAATGGTGGACGTTTTAAAGCATGTGGGGACCACAGACAGGGAGAGGGACAGGTTAAAGATGTCCGTGAAGACTCCAGCCAGTTGGTGCACGCACGCTCTGATCACGCGGCCGGGAATGCCGTCTGGACCCGCTGCTTTACGGACGTTCACCCGCCGGAAGGATCGGGTTACATCCGCTAAAGATACGGAGAGTGCACCAACCTCTGTATCTTCAGCCGCGAGCTCTCTCTCCGCGAGGGCGGTGTTAGTTCCCTCAAAGCGAGCATAGAAGGTGTTGAGCTCGTCCGGGAGAGAGGCAGCGGTGTTCACGGTGGAGTTTGAGTTCCCTTTGTAGTCCGTGATGGTGTTAATTCCCCTCCACATGCTTCTGGAGTCGGTGGTGTTGAACTGTCCTTCAATCTTGTCCCTGTACTGCCGTTTTGCTGCTCTGATGGTTTTCCGGAGGGCATAACTTGCTTGTTTATGCTCCTCCGCATTACCGGAGTTAAAAGTGAAGGTCCGCGCATTGAGTGCCGCGCGAACATCCCCATTTAGCCACGGCTTCTGGTTAGGGTACAGCCGAATTGTTTTGGTCGGAACAACGTCATCTACGCACTTCCTGATGAAACACGTTACGCTATCAGCGTAGACCTCGATGTCGTCATCAGAGGCCGACCGGAACATCTCCCAGTCCGCGTGATCAAAACAGTCTTGGAGCATAGAGTCTGATTGGTCCGACCAGCACTGGATGGTTCTGAGGGCGGGTGCTTCCTGTTTCAGTCTCTGCCTGTATGCGGGCAAAAGTAGGATGGACGCGTGATCCGATTTGCCAAATGGTGGGCGCGGGAGGGACTTGTAACAATCCTTGAAGGGGGAGTAGCAGTGGTCTAAAACACGGTTCCCTCGCGTGTTGAAGTTAACATGTTGGTGGTATTTAGGTGCAATGCGCTTGAAGTTGGCTTTGTTAAAGTCCCCGGTCACAATAAACACAGCCTCAGGATGCGCGGTTTCCTGCTCACTCACTGTCCTATACAGTTCCTTTAGTGCCCGGTCTGTGTCGGCTTGTGGGGGAATATACACAGCTGTGATGATGACCGCGGTGAATTCCCTCGGTAGCCAGAATGGTCGGCACAGAACCATGAGAAATTCCAGATCAGGAGAACAGAAAGACTTGATAGAATGTACGTTCCTCTGATCACACCAGGATCGGTTGATCATAAAACACACACCCCCGCCTTTGCTTTTCCCGGAGAGATCTTTTTCTCTGTCCATTCGGTGCACGGAGAACCCCGCGGTTTCGATGGCCGAGTCTGGAATCTCAGCAGACATCCAAGTTTCTGTAAGGCAGATAATGCAGCAGTCCCTCGTCTCTCGTTGGAAAGAGATCCGCGCTCTCAGCTCGCAGAGTTTGTTGTCCAGAGACTGAACATTAGCTAGTAAAATACTGGGAAGCGGGGGTCGGTTTGCGCGGCGTCTTACTCTGATGAGTACGCCGGCTCTGCTTCCCCGTCTCCGGCGGCGTTTCCGTGGTCGGGCCGCCCAGACAAAGGGATCCCCTGCTGTGTTTGTAAGCAGCGTGTCGTCACTGAAGAATTTAAAGTCCGGTTTTCGGTGTGCGATTGCCGAACCAATGTCCAAAAGTGTCTGTCTGTCGTACGTGGTGAGGCAGACAACATCCAAGACAAAAAACACAAAAACTATAAACAGAACAAACAAAAAACTACAATGTTTCAGCGGAGCTCGCGACGTAGCAGCCATCCTCGGCGCCATCTTGACTCGCGCACACACACACACACACACACACACACACACACACACACACACACACGACAAGAGAACGCGCTGTCAGTGTCCTGACACACACACACACACACACACACACACGACAAGAGAACGCGCTGTCAGTGTCCTGACACACACACACACACACACACACACACACACACACGCACGCACGCACGCACGCACGCACGCACACACACACACACACACACACAGTAAGGTCTGATGCACCTGTGGCACATCTAATATAGACGAGCATGCATGATGTCACTGCAGAGGCTATAAAAGTTCCAGGTCCATATCATTGACGTGTTTCACACACATATTCACAGCTGCTCACACCAGAAAGTGTTTCCATAGCTCTTAAAATCAAGCGCAGCATTGAGTACAGCTTTTCAAAGGGAACAGCAGAAAGTGCAGAGCTATAAATGATGTGACTTGAGTCCAGTTGCCTTAAAATAAAATAAACAGTGAACTGTAATCCCACTGTAACTGTACAGTATAATGATACTAACTGTAGTTCCTCCAGCTGTGATTGTGGGATCATCAGTAGATCACTGAGGTTTCTCACTCCAGAGTCTCCTAGTTTATTCCTGCTCAGGTCCAGCTCTCTCAGGTGTGATGGGTTTGATTTCAGAGCTAAAGTCACAGCAGAACAACCTTCATCTGTCATATCACAGTATCTTAACCTACATTAGGAGAAATTAGAAAAACAAACTCTTTATTCTGTTTCATTCAAATATCAAAACACTTTTTCTTTCTTGTCTGTGAATGTGACTGACCTCAATCTCTCCAGTTTACAGTGTGAATCCTTCAGTGCGTCACATAAGGGCTTCACTCCTGTGTTTTCTAGTTTATTCCCGCTCAGATCCAGCTCTCTCAGGTGTGATGGGTTTGATTTCAGAGCTGAAGTCAGGATGAGACACTGTTTCTCTGTAATACTGCATCCACTCAGACTGAAGACAGAAAGAGAAAATGACTCAGATCTGTGATGATCATCTTATTGAAGAGCTACAGCTTTTAGTTTCCAATCGTCTGTTTTGAAACCCAGTCCACTAGTTCTGTTTGCTGGAAGATACTTTCATTTTTAACTATTTGATGTATTACAGTCACCCCGACAACGCTCGACTCAATCGTGTTTAATGATGAACAGATTTAGTTTAGGCATTTACTCTCATATAAACATTGATCAGCGAACATAAACAGAAGCTCAACCGAACTTGAATGACGCGTGAGAACAAACGTGCTGCAGTTACACATAACACACGAGAATAAACCTCATTGGTTACGGTTGAGCTTCTGTTTATGTTCGCTGATCAATGTTTATATGAGAGTAAAAGCCTTCATTAAATCTGTTCATCATAAAAAGTGATCAAGCCTCTTCAGAACATTTGGACTAAACCCCTCAATTCATATGGATTAGTTTTCTGGTCTCTTTATGAACTTTTTGAAGTTGCAATGACGTTGCTGTCTATGGAGGGGTCAGAGTTCATCAAAGGATCTTCATTTGTATTGAAGATGTAAGACTGTACCTGTAAGATTGTAAGACTCTTTTTAAAAGAGTCATTCGAGTCAAGCCAAGTCCCAAGAGTCAGCCCCATGGGATAGTGGGTGCTGGTCCTTGGAAGTAAGCAAGACGAGCGAGTAGCATTTTAACTGGGTTAGTTCCTAGTCAGTTAATTCCAAACTAACTCCTAGCAGAGAAACAGAGAGAGAAGCACGCACACGCACACGCACGCGCACGCACACACACACACACACACACACACACACACACACACACACACACACACACACACACACACTCACACACACACACACACACACACACACACACACACACACACACACACACACACAGTATAGTCTGATGCACCTGTGGCACATTTAATTACAGACGGGCGTGCATTCTGATGATGTCACTGCTGAGGCTATAACAGTTCCAGGTCCATATCATTGACTACGTGTACATGGACAGCAGTAATCTAATTATTGACCTTATTCTGAATAAGACAATATTCTGATTAAGGTGTTAATACATTTGTGGCAGCCGTTGTATACAGTAAACTTTCTTTTAACAAGCCTGTTGTACTGATGTGATGAGCAGTTATAGTTTAGTGCTAGTAAGCCTATTTAGAGGTGCGGATTAATTCAGGTAGGTCTGTGTGTAGACATATATATTATTATGTGTATTATGAGGTGGTCCGTGAAATTTCTTGATTACAACTAGTGTGTCACACACACAAAAAGTTTGAAAACCCCTGTTATAGAGCATCGCTCGATTAATGAGACATTACGTCCCCATGCCACGCTACGCTGTCTGACGTCCAATCATAGCGGGACTTTGACTAAAATATAATGAGCTCAGGCCACCGCTGTAACTTTACCTGCTGGTGTCGCTGTTGGACAGTGTTACTTTATAAAAACTAGTGATTTTCTAAATAAATATTTACGTTGTTTTATTTTTGTAATATTATATATTGTCTCTTTCAGTTTTTTTAAAGAGACACTGCCCCTCTTGCCTCCTTCTTGACAGCCTACATTTGGAATAATAGCTTTGATTAATGATGAAAAAGGTTTTACAATCGTGATTGTTTGGATTGTTTTTTTTCCTGCCACCGAGCCACAGGCGTTCACTAGAGAGGTTCCCGACCGCTGCTGTAAGCAGACAGTCTCCGCACAATTATGAATATGGGATCACAGATACAAATTTATTGTATTTTACTTTTACAATGAGCAGAATAATTACAACAACAACAACAAATATATATAGAGGAGGCAGTGTCAAAATGAGCTGTCAAGCAAGACACGCACCATAGCAACAAGTCATGGCAACGACATTTCAGACTGACAGATACGTAAAAGATAAAAACGGGAATTTTCCAACAGTTGAGCACTTTGTTACTGTTTTGTACGCTTTGTTATATTAATTATAATTTTAATGTGTCCTGTCACATGATGCGGCGAAAACTCCTACACGACGTTAATAGTTAGATTAAGGTGTGTACATGTCTGTAATGCTCTCCAATAATGCGACTAAAATAGGCATACTTCACATGTCTTAATTCGATTTGCGTTTACTTCGAGTATGGCTTTAACCGGATTAAGGTCATTAGAAATCACTGTTTACATGGTAGCTTCTTAATCAGAGTATTGTCTTAATCAGATTAATATCGGAGTATTGTTGTTCATGTAAACGTACTCATTGACGTGTTTCTGTCACATGTCTGGTGAAGCACATGTGGTGTGTTGTTGTTTTGGGCTGTGCTCGTGTCTCTGTCTGATCCCTCCCCCTTGTTATCTGATTAGTGTTTGATTTCTTCCACCTGTTCCCTCCTGATTTCTTCCCCTTTATATAGTTCCCATGTGCTCATAGTCTTTGTGGTTACGTTGTATATGTTATGTCTACGTCTCCCTTCTCGGTGTTCAGCTCCCTGACTTTTTGGTTTGTTGTTCGTTTCACTATGTTATGTTAAGTATTATGTAATGTTTTCCCCTTGTGGGTTTTTGTTTTGTGTTTCTGTTTATTTTGTTAAATAAAACCTTTTCCCTGCATTTGAGTCCTCTCCTCAGTTTTCCTTCAGCGTTCGTAACAGAACGTAACCACCAATAGAGGACTCAGCAGGAGGATTTTTGTTTTTTTTTGTTTCCCATTTTTTGCTATGGAGTTTAGCAGACGGCTTCATGTGATGCAGCAGGTAAACTCGAGATACATCCGTCAGCAGGGGGCGGATGTAAGAGAGTTTGTCTGCCGATTCCTTATTGAGGTGCATCATTTGAGCCTCAATGAGTTGGAGAAAGCGGAGGTCTTCAATCTCTGTCTGGATATGCCCCTCAGTCCAGAGGAGATTAGGAGAATCGGAGGTCTTGGGTTCCGGGAGTTTGTCGACCGTCTGGACCCTAGTCCTCCACTGACCTCCACGACATTCCCGGTGGTCCCAGTCCCGGTGGTCCCAGTTCCGGTGGACCCAGTTCCAGTGGTTCCAAAACGGAGGAGGAGGAGAAAGGTTCCCTCCATGCCTGCTCCTGTGGTCCCTGTTCCGGTGGTCCCTGTGCCGGTGGGCCCTCCTCTGACCGTGCCGGCCCGGCATCCTCCTCTGACCGTGCCGGCCCGGAGTCCTGCTCTTCCCGCGCCGGCCCGGCGTCCTGCTCTTCCCGCGCCGGCCCGGCGTCCTGCTCTTCCCGCGCCGGCCCGGCGTCCTGCTCTTCCCGCGCCGGCCCGGCGTCCTGCTCTTCCCGCGCCGGCCCGGCGTCCTGCTCTTCCCGCGCCGGCCCGCCGTCCTGCTCTTCCCGCGCCGCCCCGGCGTCCTGCTCTTCCCGCGCCGCCCCGGCTCCTTGCTCTTCCCGCGCCGCCCCGGCGCCCTGCTCTTCCCGCGCCGCCCCGGCGCCCTGCTCTTCCCGCGCCGCCCCGGCGCCCTGCTCTTCCCGCGCCGCCCCGGCGCCCTGCTCTTCCCGTGCCGGCCCGGCGTCCTGAACTCCGCGGGCCGCCCTGGCGTCCTGAACTCCGCGGGCCGCCCTGGCCGCCCTGGCCGCCTGAACTCCGCTGGCCGCCTGAACTCCGCGGGCCGCCCTGGCCGCCTGAACTCCGCGGGCCGCCCTGGCCGCCTGAACTCCGCGGGCCGCTTGAACTCCGCGGACCGCCCCGGCCGCCTGAACTCCGCTGGCCGCTTGAACTCCGCGGACCGCCCCGGCCGCCTGAACTCCGCTGGCCGCCTGAACTCCGATGGCCGCCTGAACTCCGCGGGCCGTCCCGGCCGCCTGAACTCCGCGGGCCGTCCCGGCCGCCTGAACTTTTGGTTTCCCCCTTCCCTCTCTGGTCTGTCTCCCCCGCCCCGCCCTGGTCTGTCCCTCCCGTCCCGTCCCGCCCCGCCCCGTCCCGCCCTGGTTTGTCCTCCCGGTCCCGCCCTGTTCTGGTGGAGCGTCTGGTAGCCGCTCCTTAAGGAGGGGGTAATGTCACATGTCTGGTGAAGCACATGTGGTGTGTTGTTGTTTTGGGCTGTGCTCGTGTCTCTGTCTGATCCCTCCCCCTTGTTATCTGATTAGTGTTTGATTTCTTCCACCTGTTCCCTCCTGATTTCTTCCCCTTTATATAGTTCCCATGTGCTCATAGTCTTTGTGGTTACGTTGTATATGTTATGTCTACGTCTCCCTTCTCGGTGTTCAGCTCCCTGACTTTTTGGTTTGTTGTTCGTTTCACTATGTTATGTTTAGTATTATGTTATGTTTTCCCCTTGTGGGTTTTTGTTTTGTGTTTCTGTTTATTTTGTTAAATAAAACCTTTTCCCTGCATTTGAGTCCTCTCCTCAGTTTTCCTTCAGCGTTCGTAACAGTTTCACACATATTCACAGCTGGTCAAACCAGAAAGTGTTTCCATAGCTCTTAAAATCAAGCGCAGCATTGAGTACAGCTTTTCAAAGGGAACAGCAGAAAGTGCAGAGCTATAAATGATGTGACTTGAGTCCAGTTGCCTTAAAATAAACTAAACAGTGAACTGTAATCCCACTGTAACTGTACAGTATAATGAGGAGAGAGCAGAAAATAAGTCTTTATTCTGTAAAGTCACATCTTAATAAGTAAATAAAACAGATGCACAAATATAATGTGAACTCAGGCTCATGTCAGGAAATATTATATCAGCTCCAGTAACATTAGTATTAACCCTTTAGACGCCAGAGTTTTTTTCCTAAAACGTTTGATTTTGACATCATAATTTCAAAAGGCTATATCTTAAAAGTGATAAAAGATATAGACTTCCTGTAAATTAGAGAAATATAAAGGATGACCCAAAGTTTATGTAGGGATTACATTTTAATTTGCATATTTTGACGTCATTTGGTGGTGGCCATCTTGGATAATAGAATGTTCATGAAAAGTCACATGTTTAAATGATAAAATGCAGCACTTCTTTCCCCTTAAAATGTCCCTCACCTGCTATATTGCACAATACTGAATGCTCAGGTAAATAGTAAGTAGTAAACAAACTGTGTAAATCATTACTAATTGTACTAAATTCCTTATATATATCTTCATATGGGTAGCATTTCTATGTGTATTACATAGTTGTGCACGTACTGCGCGCTGACGGCAGTTCTGTCATCGCGTCTGTTTACTTTCAGCTTCATTTCTGCCGCCGTCTTCTACGAGTGGTAAATGTGCGTGCATGAATGTAAGTTCATTCATCTTTGTATTTATCTGTTATGTCCGATATATTAACCCTTTCATGTCGTGACAGTATATCTGATCGTTGTGACTCTGTTCATATCGTGATTTAATGTGTTTGAGGCGAGTGATGCACAGTATATGTTTAGCGCAATTTAACGTGCTGTAGACAATATTAACGTATATAGATGATGTATACTGAGGTAAATGTTTATGTTACTGTATGCATACAGATTCTGATATATATTTTATTTGTTTATTGCAGACTAAACCACATTTTATCACTTCTGTTTCCTAATGGCTGTATGTTCGACATGTAAATGGTCATCCTGACGAGATATAAACCAGTCAAACGATCTTCTGTCTCCTGTCACACTTCTTGCCGGAGTTCCGTAGTGGACTAGCACTCCACCTGACTTCAGAAAATAGTAGTCCTTTACACTAATAAATGGTAGAAACAAACCGAATGCATGTAGCGGTTGGCCTTTCAAAGGGCGTGATCCAACTTTGGTACTCATCCTCATTGGCCAAGTACTCAAAGCCGGCATTCCCATCAGCTTGCGATAGACTTTGCATAATAGCCCCTCTGCCCCGTGTCACACCGCCTCTGCTCCTGCTATGAGCAGCGCGGCCAGATCTGCCTCGCACGCGCCGTGTGTGCACAGCTCGGACTACTGTCATTGTCATTGCGACTCCCCACCCTGCCTCCACTTTGCCCCCTAACTGTCCTATGAATAATTTGACCTTGTCTAACATACCCAGTGGCATTAGACAAAGTCTCCACCACAATACTGTCGCCGCGATTGCGGAGAGGCACATGGTCAGAAGACAAAGCTTCATGGCTAGCGCAGTAAAAATCTCCCGCCTCGTTGCCTACAACACTAACACGCCTGCTAACTTTGCGATGAACAATCAAACATTATTCCCACTACTGACATTGGGCGAATGACCATCTACATTGGGCAAAGCATTCACCGTTTGTGCTTGGTGTAGAGCTATACTTTCACTTTCAGAATCACGTCATCTTCTGAAGGCAGATATTCCCCTTCAGAATCAGGGTCCGCGAATAGAAGACCCAACACTTCATAAGTAAGCTTTATTGATGCCATTAGAAAATAATAATAATAATAATAAATATAGCTGCAAGCAGCCATTATCGGGGCCAAGCGCAAAGAAGTAGACAAGACATGCCAAAATGGCTGGCAATGTCAGATCAACCGCAGCAATGAGCAATTAAAGACCTATTAAGGTGATTTTAGGCAAAATAGCTGTAAAATGATAAATACAGTCAATAATAATGATTTAATGATTTATCACTTTCAACCAATAGGTGGCACAGTTACGGAATTGATGTGGTGTGGTCAGAATAAGGGAACAATGACACATGCAAAGATTGCTGTCAATAAATCACAGCAGGGTGTCAATATAGTGTCAATATATCATTGCAGAGATCTAGCCTCAAGAGGCCTTTTCATTATAAGTATGGACCACATGGCGGTGCTGCTTTGAATCCTTTTAAGTACCTTAAAGGCATGGTGCTGATGGCACATACCAAGTTTCGTAATGATACACCAATTCATTTGTAAAGTGTAGCATTTTATATCATAATTCTGCATTGTAGTCAATGGGAATTTCATGTTTTGTTCTATTATAGCGCCACCAAGAGGCACAATCCTACCATTTTTTTTATGTGTCCTCGGAGTGAGCCCATACATGTCTGTGTCAATTTTGGTGAAAATATCTCATTTCCTTTTAGAGTTATAGACATTTATATAAAAAAACACATGAAAAATGACTGACACCTGACTTTGATTGGATTTTACACCCCCTTACTATCAATATTTTGACACATTTTGGGCATTAGCATATAACTATCAACCTATGTTTTCGAACTTCTGACGCTAGTTTCGTCTCAATTGGACTAGCGGTTTCGAAGATATCAGCAAAAAAGTTTTAAGCGCTAAATTACAACGGTGCACAAACCATACGACGAAACCTGGCAAGTATGGTATCGTTGGACTCGGCAACGATTCAGGAGTCTAAGGAGATGAGTCTCGTGAAAATAAGTCAACCCCACCCAAAGTTCTAAGCATTTTTTTTTTTTTAAATCTCCACTAGGTGGCGCTGTTTCGAAACTTGTCAGGCTACTAAAATACAGCATTTTAGCACATAATTCAAGATGGCCGACAGCAAAAAATAGCCGATACGGTAAAATTGGATATCAGTCGACTCGGCATGACGTCCCGAATCTAACGAGACCACTTTATGATTTTTTGACAAATGGTTCAGCAAAAATAGTCATTTTTCGTATCTCTGGACCAGTAGGTGGCGCTGTGCCGAAACGCTGCCTGTTGCCTCAGGACATGCTTGTGCTGACATGTACCAAGTTTGGTGTGAATACGATAAAGATACGGCCTTACCTCTGTTTTTGCAAGCGCTACGTAAAATTTGTTTGCGCGTTTATTGAAAACGATTTGACGAATCAACTTGAATTCCATGTTTTTTTGTCAGCATGGTCTGAAGATGATCTGGTTCGATTTTCGTGCAAATCGGATGAACCGTCTAGGACGAGTTCGCAAAAGTAGGTTTTTCGGAAAATTGAAAATGGCGGGAAAATTATTATGACGGAAAATGGCGCCTTATGGTGCAATCGAATCGGCATGAGCTCAGGAATCAGAGGAACAAATAATTTTGTTTCTAGCCCTTAAGGTTCAAAAGTTGTTAGCATAAACATGAGTACACATTTGGACAGGTGGTGGCGCTAGAGGGATTGAGATAGAGACACCAAAATTGCTATGGTGACAGATCAGACTGTCCTCTATTAGTGTGCCAAATTTCACAACTTTTTTCCATACGGTTCTATGGGCTGCCATAGACTCCCATGGCGGAAGAAGAAAATACAGGAACGGTTTCAATAGGTGCCTTCGGTGCTTGGCCCCTAATAATAATAATAATTTAATTTTGTATAGAAGCATGATGTTTTTTGAGTCAGGATGAAGTATGACATGTCTGCCATCTAGTGGAGTGGAGGTTGAACGAAAATTGACACCCTATTTGACAAAATCGGCCGTTTTATTCGGTGCCGCATCTTGTCGAGTAAACTCGACCGTGGCGCCTAGAGGGTTAAAGGGTACCTCAACCCCAGTTGAGAGCCTAACTCCACCCAATGGCAATATTTGAAAAATGCTGGAAAAATCGGCAGAGCCCAGTGGAGACAGAGGGGACGAACCGAGGGCGGGGCTGAGCGGGGGGCGTGCACCTGAGACCCGCAGTGATGGATTGATTGACAGCTGTCAGACTCGCAAAGATGGAGAATGACTGGAGTGACAGCAGTAGCTTTGCAACAGGGCAGTCATTCAAAGTAGAGGACTATTCTCCCCACCTTCACCTGAAGTGGAGGAGGGTGAATTGTCTGTGGACACAGGGCCAGAGCCTTATCAATGCGAGCCGCTGGCTCAAACTGCGATAACTCCCGATGCTAACGATGCTAGTGAAGCAGCAGCGCAAGAGAGAATGAACAGTCAAATCCTTCTACTGAATGCCACTAAAAATAGATCAGATACATACAATGTATTTTTATTCAAATTAACTGAATCAATAAGCAGCGCAGGACAAATAAGTTCAAACCTAATAGCCTATTATAAACAGATTTCCTCAAATAAAAGTTAGACTGTACCCCAGCACTTTGCGGTATTGTTGTTCGTTACTGCGGCAACCACTTGCGTGTCAAGGTTTGAAAGCACGTCTCATGTATGAAAGTATCTGTACACATGACGGGCGGCAAAAATATTGCAAGGAAAAGCCTGACGTGTACTGACAACTGCATTATTTAACCACATTTTCTTCATTAGAATGTTGATAGCTAGCCTGGATGCCAGCCGAACTTAGCCCCGCCCACAACATTTTTACACAGGCAGTTCGGTCTGGACTTGATCGGTAGAGAAGTAATTATGCCCGAACAGAAACTGTTCGGACCAATGAAATTGTCAGGGCGGGCTTTAGACGATGATGGACAGATGATAAACAGTAACGTAATCATCACGTCATCAAAGGCGCTTGGGTTGAGTTTGTTCTAATCCTAAACGGAGAACTTGTTCGTATATGCGTTCACCTTTACTATTTCTCTCAGAAATGATGATCGTGTTGGTAAGTAAACTCTGTGTATCCTTTTTTTTACAACACCGGCAAAGATTGTTTACAGTCATCTTTTTCTTCTAACGTTAGGCTACTCATTCAAGCGTGCGTGCAGGTACAGGGTTGCCAAGTTTTTACAACAAAATCCTCCCAATTGTTAACGTTCCTCAAAACTAGCCAAAAACAAGCCCAATAGCTTTCCAGAGGGGGTTCTCCGGGAAAAAAAGGCATTTGGGGGGTAAAATATGTGTTATTTTGGCAGGGCTGGCAGCTAAAAATCGCATTCCTGGGTCTGTATATCACATAATCAGGGTCGCTTCAACCCGCAGACATGGCAACACAGTGCAGTTGAGTTCTGTTGACATTTGATAACTAACATTATGCGTCGCTCCGTTGCTGTGATTGGTTGTAGGTCTATCCAATTGAGGTCTTTCCTGATTCGGTTGAAACACGCCCCATAATCACAGCCCAACGGAGCAGAATCAGACTCATATTCTGACTAGAATTGAGTATGACGACGTCAGGCTAGTTGATAGCAAGTGTCAAGTGAGTTTCATTCATAATGTTTCTACTTCATGTAACATCATGTGATTGGGGAAAAAAATTCAAAGGGCGTGGTGAGCTCGTTCCAGGGGCGTGGGTAGTGAGCCGTTGGAAGAACCATCATACGTCACGATGACCTACAACGTCCAATAGGAAAATTCAACTGCAGTCGCCACCGTTCAACCTTAAGAGGGCAGCACTCAGACGGTTGTACACCATATATTATAGAATTAAAACACTTTATACTCAAATGTCAAAACATTTACTCGAATCAATGAACAGCACTAATTAAGCCCCAGTCTTGCAGATAATTAACTAAAAAAAGTTGGTTTTGGTTTTAGTTACCCTTTAAGAGTAAAGTAAGATTATAAATGATCAGTCCTCACGTCAGTGTGTTGAGTTGACAGTGTTTATCCTGCAGTAGAGCAGCGAGATGATTCGCTCCTGTGTCTCCTAGTTCATGTCCTCTCAGATTCAGCTCTCTCTGGAGTAACGGGTTTATTCCCACAACTCTATTCACATACTGACAGGCTTCATCTGCAGCAGGACTCAAAAACCTGCAGAAGGGAAGATGAAGCGGATTCAGTTCAGTTCTCAACTAAACCTGCTGTAATGAACACATCCAGCCGTTGCTGTGAGGAAAACCATTTGATATGATCTTTGTCTTCAAATCACTGTCAACTGTGACGCAACAACAGATACAGTTTATTGTTTTACTGAAATAATATTTCTATCATTTATCTGGTAAATTATTTGATCCCGTCTCACCTCAGTGTCTTCAGTTGAGAGTTTGGATCCTGTAGTAAATCATGGAGTTCCTTCACTCCTGATGGTCCAGGATCATTTCCTGTGAGATCCAGCTCTATCAGGTGTGAAGGGTTTGATCTCAGAGCTGAAGCCAGATCTTTATAACCTTCTTCTGTTACACTGCAGTTAGAGAGTCTACAACAGAGAGGAACATGTTACATTCGGCTGATTAATCAGTTATTCTGAACATCACCAGAACAATATAAATCATTAAAGTTAAGAATTACAACTTAATATGGAGTAAAACAAAAAGGCAGAGAACTTTAATAATGGCCACACAATAAAAGTCCACACAAAGGTCCCATTGAAAAGCTGTGGAAGGACCTGAAACGTCCAGTTCATGCTGGAAAACCTACAAACTGCCCTGAGCTGAAGCAGCTTTGCAAGGAGGAGTGGGACAAACTGGCCATAATTCCTCAACAGTAAAACACTCAAACAACTACAGGAAGTGTTTAGTCCAGACCATCTGCAAGATTAGTGATAACTACCAGATCTCACCCTCCTCTCTGTGTCAGGTTCACCAGCTCTAACAGACTGATCTGAATTCTGACTCAAAACTAGTG
The DNA here is from genome assembly GCA_023566225.1 of Romanogobio albipinnatus. Taxonomy (NCBI): domain Eukaryota; kingdom Metazoa; phylum Chordata; class Actinopteri; order Cypriniformes; family Gobionidae; genus Romanogobio; species Romanogobio albipinnatus. The sequence continues at coordinate 57,048,635 of CM042246.1, read as the reverse complement.
CCGTAACTAGAGCTGTGCGATTCATCGAAATCATAAGACACTGTTTCTCTGTAATACTGCATCCACTCAGACTGAAGACAGAAAGAGAAAATGACTCAAATCCATGTTAAGTTCATGTGTGAGTTAAAGGACAGTAGATCGTTCTCTGGGATGCGTTTTCATGAATATCGAATGTAAAGAGTTTTATCTCTAAAAACAGATTAGCTTATAACGTTAGTATATGGGGCATATAATAAGTAAAATTAAATTAGGAAAAACTATCGGTGTGGATTTTTGCCAATAACTGATTGTTCCACCAATCAACTATCGGTGCCGATTAATCAGCAAAAACGATGAGTCGGTCGACCTCTAATCACAACTTACCTCAGTATCTCCAATTTACACGTTAAATCCTTCAGTCCAGAGCAGAGCAGCTTCACTCCTGAATCCTGCAGATTATTATTGTTCATGTTCAGCTCTTTCAGATTGGTATCCGATCCAAGAATTGTAGCCAGAGCTGAACAGCTTTTGTCTGTTAAGTTACAATCATTTAGCCTACAAGACATATAAATTAAACCACAGAATTAGGTGCAACATTTTTATATACAAATATTAAATATGTTTTTGCCTTAAATTATTACATTGTACATTGTAAATTGTACATTATTAAAATTACATTGTACATTGTAAATTATTACATTCAAGCACGACAAGACAAAGAGAACTCGCCTGTAAATGTCCTGACACACACACAACACACAGAAAGACGTGCGCCAGTATCGAGTTCTCTTTCACGCTTGAACAAACAATAACAAACGGAATTATGTCAAAATGTCCGTTTTGTCTAGTGTTAACTTCGTTTATGAAAATATGATGAAAAATGTTTGTTGATGACCTTTATTTCTATGACTAAGTCAAAACGAAGACGAGATGACACAAACGTCCTTAAATGATAACTATGACTATATCAACATGCAATATAATTAACTAAAATGTAGTTTAGAGCAAGGGTTTTCAAACTTTATCATGTCAAGGACCCCCAAATATGATAAACCTTGTATGAGGGACCCCCTTCCTAAAATCCATCTACATATTTGTATGTATGAAAAAACAGAGATAAATAGTAGGCTAAGTTAGAGTAAGACATTATAAATGCAATATGTTGTTTCGAAAACTTAAATTGGCTATACTTAATGTTGGATGTATAAACCTGAAGAAGAACATTTTTCAATTAAAACTTATTTTTATAAGCAACTTTCACTATAAATGTATGTCAGCAGCGTCCGTACTGCGTTAAGGATACTGCCTTACAACCCCAGTGAGCAAGATAAAGGGGACTATAGTGAGAAAAACTCACTAGAAAGATACAAAGCAAACATATACAATTCTGGAAAGTGGCCATACTGCAATAAAGGAGATAAATATTTAGAAATAAAACGGGTAGAATGTTCGGTAGACTTTATTCATTTTTGCTTTGTCTTTTTATTCTCTGAAATTTTCTGGGGACCCCTTAGAACCTTCTGGAGGACCCCTGGGGAAACAGTTTGAAAACCCCTGGTTTAAAGAATAAAAACTTGACCAAAATCACTTTGTTTTTTGTCGGGGGAAAACAAAGGAGCATTCGAGCGTTCATGCTTGCGGTTGCCAGATTTAAATTATTTAAATCCCCCAATCAGAGCTTTTCTATCCAGGGTTTTCTTAAATGTTGCAATCTGACAACCCTGAGTTATGTGCACACGAGCTCTGCTATCAAAGCTTCTCAGTGATGAACTGTAATACATCCAAGCAGGGATCTCTTGATTATTTGTGATTACTCTGTGTGGCAAAGTCCATTTTGCTGTTGTTTTAATAGAAAAACATTAAATTAATGTGAAAGATAAGTTTCTTATTTTTCCATTAAGCCTATGTGATAAATATCCTATTAAAAAATAATTAAACTACATGAGGTCAAATAAACCATGCGTATAGGTCAACATTCCATTGAGTTGTGCTTATAGGTGAAAGTGCAACAATAAATATATTTCTCAAACGACAACAATAGTTGTAAATGATCATTTTGCGCAAATTAATCTGGATTATCAGTGCAGTGTGACGAAAATGTGAAAATTTTCATTGATGAAACCTAGACTAAAATGCTCAGACATTTAATCGACTAAAACGTGACTAAACAAAAAAAGGACACGGTTGACTAAATATGATAAAACTAAAAAGCACATTTAAACAGGACTAAGACGAGACTAATTTAAAGAATAGCTGACTAAATTAACACTAGTTTTGTCTAATCTATATTTAATTTATAATTTATGCAGTTAAGACTGTAAAGTGTTTGATATTCAATTTCTGTACATTTCCTACCTGTTAGACAGGAAGACCACAGGTAAATATGACATTTATAATAATGGATTTATGTGAAGATTGTTTTAAGTACAATTGAATAAAAAAATGTAAAGCCTAATAAAAGCCTAAACAATTCAATTATACTGTAATGTTGAATGTCAATCATTAATGTTTAAAAAAATTATTTTCATAGAGACATCAGTGTTAGAGTCAGTGATACAGGCCTTCATTCATAATAAGATGCAATTACAACAAATACTGATCTGTCTTGGTTTAGGTCATATCTATCTGGACGCACTCAGCGTATTCAATTAAAATGTTTTAAATCAAGAACCTCTACAGTCACCACTGGTGTTCCCCAGGGTTCTGTCTTGGGCCCACTTCATTTCATTATGTATATGCTTGTGCTTGGTTATACTTATTTATGGCATTCAATTAATCAATTTCTCTTGTGGTACCTCAGATTCGACTAACTACCATGGGTGCCAGATCTTTTACTTAGTAACTCGGATGCTTTTAATTGCGATTAATCCAAGGGTGAGCTACACTGAATCAAAAATAATATATTGGAAATGCTGTGAATCTCTCAATCATCTATGTATTGCATTGAATTATGTTTAAATACAGTTAAAACTACAGAACTGAAACTATTATGAAGTTTAGTATTTAAAATGTTGTTTATCTGGAGATATAGAATGACAACTGATAATATATGTATTTTTAATAGTCTGTTATAGCCTGAATGACACAAAAACATGAAAATATTAATTGACTTACAGAGCTCTTCTGGAGGTTTTGATGACTGCCGATAATCTAATGAGACACTCGTCTGATTTCTTGAATTTCTGAAGCTCAAACTCCTCCAGCTCTTCCTCTGATGTCAACAGCACAAAGGCCAAAGCAGACCACTGGGCAGGTGAAAGGTCAGATGAGAGACTTCCTTTGCTAAGGTGGGTCTGGATCTCTTTCACCAGAGTTTGGTCGTTCAGTTCATTCAGACAGTAGAACAGATTGATGGATCTCTCTGCAGGCAGATTATCTTCTAATTTCTGCTTGATGTACTGAACTATTTCCTTGTTGCTCTGGTCATTGTCATCTTGCTGTGTAATCAGTCCTCGTAAGAGTCGTCGATTGGACTGGAGTGACAGACCGAGGAGGAAGCGAAGGAAAAGGTCCAGGTGTCCGTTGTCACTCTCGAGCGCCTTGTCCACTGCAGTCTTGAGTAAATCAATCATGGTTTCATTTGTGTTTTCCTGTTCTGTAGACTCATGATCAAACACACTAATCTTGATGAGGTCTAGAAACAGATGTGCATAAAGGGCTGCAATAAACTCTTGAATGCTCAAGTGAACAAAGCAGTACATGGTGCCAAGAGTGATCCCCGTTTCCTCCTTAAAGATCTGGGTACACATGCCTGAGTACACTGATGCCTTATAGACGTCAATACCACAGGCTTCCAGGTCTGTGTCATAGAAGATCAGGTTGCTTCTTTCCAGCTGATGAAATGCCAGTTTCCCCAGTGAAAGGATGGCGTCTTTATCCCAGGAAACATCTGGTGTGTATTCTCCATTATACTTTCGGCGGCTCTGCTGGATCTGAAAGCGGAGAAAGTGTGTGTACATTTGTGTCAGAGTCTTGGGAGTGTCTTCAGTGTTTGACTCCTGCTGTGTTTGAGAGATCTCCTCAGCCTGAGTGTTTTTCACATCATTATTTCTCTTCTCCTCCAGAATGTTCTGGAGAACAGTGGTTGAAATCCAGCAGAAGACTGGGATGTGGCACATGATAAAGAGACTCTTTGATTTTTTAACATGATCTATGATTGTGTTGGCCCGATTCTCATCCGTGAATCTTTTTTTGAAGTACTCTTGCTTTTGTGCATCATTGAATCCTCGTATCTCTGTCAGCCGGTCGACACAGTCAGGAGGAATCTTACTGGCCGCTGCTGGTCTGGTGGTGATCCAGAGGAGAGCAGAAGGAAGCAGATTTCCCTTCATGAGGTTCGTCAGGAGAACATCCAGAGAGGCTGGTGATGATACATCACGCCACGTCTCATTACAGTCAAACTTCAGAGGAAGGCGACATTCGTCCAATCCATCAAGGATGAACAGGACTTTGAATCGATTCCTTCTTGTAAGGTTCAGTCCTTTTGTCTCTGGGAAAAATTGAGTCATAAGATCCATCAAACTTAGTTTTTCTTTCTCCTTTAAGTTCATCTCTCTGAATGGAAGAGGAAATATGAAGCTGATATCTTGATTCTCTTTTCCTTCAGCCCAGTCTAGAACAAACTTTTGCACAGAGACTGATTTTCCGATGCCAGCGACTCCTTTTGTCAGAACAGTTCGGATCTCCTCATCTTGTTCAGGTGCTTCAAACAAATGTGTGCATTCCACCTGTATCTCTTGAGATTCATGACGCCTGGAAGCAACTTCAATCTGCCTTACCTCATGTTCAGTATTGACCTGTTCACTGCCACCCTGAGTGATATAGAGATCTGTGTAGATGTTATTCAGAAGTGTGGAGTCGCCTTGCTTCGCAATTCCTTCAAACACACATTGATACTTCTTCTTTAGGCCACACTTTAGCTGAGGAATGAAGAACAGCTCACCTAAACACAGGAACAGAAAACAGAGAGTTTTAGTCTTAATCTTCTCTCCTACATTTATAAGTGTCAATCTGACAGATGGCCATGCATCTCAGACCTTCTAGAGCATCAGCAGCTTCATCTTGCTTCATCTCTCTCAGGTAATGTAGTGTGAGATCAAGAGCTGCTGCTTTGATACTGCATCTATTCTCATTAAAGTCCTTCACAAAGGATTCTGTGTTCTCTTTTTGTAATATTTTCTTAAACTTTCCCAGTTCATTCTTCAGAAATGTGATCATTTTGTTCTCAAGATCCTACAAACAAAGCATGAAAAATATGAAAAAATAAGAGACAGAACACAATTTAACCAGATCCACATCCATATTTAGTCAAAACTATTTACTCAGTAAATAAAATATTTATATATATTTGTAATATAAACCAGTTAAAAACCAAACATGTCAATCGGCTGCCATTTAACACACAAGTATAAAAATAACATGTTTTTATTTTATTTTATTGGTTCTTAAAATTAAAAAATGTTTTTCAGTTTGTTATAATTATAAACATGTATGAAAATGTGTTTTCCTACCTGGAAGATCCTGAGGAGATCGTCTTTGAAACTCTTGTGTTTCCTGTGAGTCTGAACGTCTGAGTCTAATGTCTCACATTGAAACCTGTTAGCCAATAAAATAAAATACTGCCTTTATTGTTCAGGCGAATATTAGAGAATATTAGAAAAAAAAGGATAATTTTTTTTTGCTATTTAAGTTTATGCTGTGAAAGTATAGTATCTATAAAAGCATAAATATAGAGTGAATTCTGACACTGACAATGGAATGCGGATCGGGTTGCATTTTTCTGTCCGAGCCCGGCCCGAGTCCGACAGAGGAGTAACCGAACCCGACCCGTGCCCGACAGGTATTAAGATATTTATGTCTGAGCCCGACCTGAGCCCGACACAGTTAAAATCTTCTTCTTTTTTCTCATACTAATGACATGTACGTTTGTTTGTGTGGAAAGCCCGCTTTTATTAAGCAACTGTAAGAAGGGATTCTGAAATGTTTACAGATGAGCACATCAGCGCACACACGGGGCAACAAAGCACACATTAACACAGGCCCAATCAAATAGCCAATTGAAATTAAATGAACAAAGGTCTGACAAAAATGGCCCAAGCTAACAGAACAAAACATTAATGTAACACAAATGCAGCTGATTGAAACGAAAATCACTCATATCATTTCTCGAAAACTGTATGGCTACTAAACTGCAACATGGGATCAATTTACATAATCCATCCATCAAAGTTTAGGCTAATCCAGGTTATGATGCAGAAATAGGATTGCATCAACTGTGGATGGCTTAAAGGCTGTCCTCTGCTCGCTGGTCCTGCCAGCAGTGCTGAAGTTGCGCTGCCTGCCACATGGAGCCTAAAGCCTTGTTTATACTTTCGCCTGGCTCCGCAGCGCGAGCTTTTCAAAGAATAGCACAACGGCGAGCGCGTCAAGTATAAATGCCTCCGCTGACTGCGCACGCTCCTCCCCAAACGGACGAGGCGTTTATACTTGACGCGCTCGCCGTTGTGCTATTCTTTGAAACGACAGAGGGCGACTCGGAGTAATTGTTCTATAAACCATCAGGAAAAAGCATAGAGAAGAAGTGAGCTAATGTACACAGGTGATGATATTTATTTTAGTACACTTCACCGAAAACCACACTACAAAAGAATCGTGTAAAACTCAGTAAACCTTGATATTACTCGTGACATGAGAACAAAATATATGCACACATGTATACAACTAAATTAACCATCTCTTAAATATTTCCCAATTTCACTGAACATTTTCATTTAGTTTCGTGATTTTCGTGAATTTTTTTTTTTTATTAAACATGGATCTTCATTTAAAAGGGCTTATTTATGCTTTTGTAGGCTCATTTTGCAAATATAAGCACCTAATTTGCATGTGCAGACTGGGTGCCGGTGTGATGAGACGTCATGCTCAGCTAGATTCGCCTAGAACTCGTTCATCTTCGGATGTGGAGTCGCGCACACTGTTACCTGCACACCGCCAGGGGAAATGGTGTCTCGCACACGACCGCCCATTCCGCGTTGATGTAATTTTTGCAGTGTGGACGTGTCAAGTATAAACAAGGCTTAATATGCAATATGCACGCACGTGTTGCGCGTTGTCACAGATACATAAACAAGTTTCCGCACACAGGAAGATGGATGTTAGGGTAATATTTTAAATTAGTTTTAAATCACAAAAACAAACCTTTGCATCAAGTTAAACAGGCCCATTGGCTACCTACATAATAAGCTGTTTTAAATTTCAAATGTTCAATGCCTTATCGTGCTGGCGTGACCGAGCTCGACCCGAACATCATTTCTAAATATCTCTCCGAACCCGGCCTGGCCCGGCCCGTCAGTTACCGACGGGTCTCATCAGGCTCGGGTCGGGTATCCATCCTGTAATTGACAACAGGTATTTTAATATGTTGGGCAGCAGTTATGTCAGTGCACCGAAATTATTTTTTTAGAACTAGTAAAATAGTTTCAATCTTTTTGCTGATGCTCCCTTTGGGTTTTTATAGCACTGCTGTTTGTAAATTGGAACAAAATTTGATCGATAAAGTTTCATGATAAATATTTGCTGAAATATTTGCTAACAGTGTGACCAACAATAAGAAACACATGAAATACCTTTTGTGAGTTGATGGTTTTCTCTCACTGAAGTTTGGTACTTCACCTTTTGAGCGGTCACTCTTCACAGACACAGAGCTGGACACATGTGAGCCTGATCTTACACTAATGACACACAGAGCAGAAAGATAAAACACGTCACTACAGGAGATACTTCAGGTTTCATGTTTAATTAAGCCCAGTTTAACACAAATTAATTCCTGATCTGAGACCTGAATAACTGATCAAATTAAAACAAATTAAATCTGTGGAGTAAACAAACACTGTTGACCGCAGTAACCAGATGACTAACGTACAGACTAATGTATGTAAAATACTAAAACTGAAATCTCATCTAGTATCTATATCTATATATAACTGAACGCTGTGCAGTAAATGAGAGGCTGAGGAATAGAAGAAAACCTTTTAAATGTTTGCGTTAAAGATATTTGTTGGTTGTAATAGATAACACCCCCCCCTCCAAATAAATAGGCATGACACATTGTGACAAGTAGTTTTCCTGAACATGTGCTAAAAGTCTGACTATTTTGTTGCTTTTTGCAGTTTCCAGACTTCTTTTTCTCGCTCTTCTTTTTCTCTCTCTACTTTTCTCAGACTTTTCTTTTACAAATACTGTGCCAACTAGTTTTGATTTGGTAATAACTTTAATGTGCTACCTCTATTGCAATGCCGTATCATCACACTACAGTAACGCTCTCCCACATATTGTGCTATTATAACTGCACTTTAGGGATGTCACGGTACCAAAACCATCAAAATTTGATGGTACTCTGTACCAATTTTGGTACCACCAATAAATGTTTTTTATTTTTATTATTTAACTTTTTTTTTTTTATATTAAATGTATTAAGTTTATTATTTATGATAATAATCATAAGTAAATAATACATACAAATGTAAAGGCTGTATACTGTTTAAAGTTCAACCATCTAGACATAATTATTATTAGTAGAGACGTATTATTATTACATAGAGCTGTAGCTAAATCTGGGTGAGTGGACAAATACGGTTATTTGGCAAACAAAGGGAAAAAAAAACAGTGTTTGAAAATGATTTTCCTAATACTTTCAGTAATGCATCTGCCAGGGGCGGAGCCAGATATTTTAAATATTCTGGGCTTAGCCCAAATCTAGTTCAATTACATTTTAATTTGGCTTTAACAGCTTTACTGACTTTGAGGATCATTCTTGTACTAGGCTGGAGTAAAGTTCACAATGATCATGATCAGTTTTTCCCAGGATTTTGTAAAGCTATGTTGGGTGGACATCTGTCCCTCTAGGGGGGTTCGGGGATTCTAGCTCAGACTGCTCTGCTACTCTGAGTAATGTCCATAACTTAGTATTTCAGGCACTTTTTGCGTTCTTCGCCTCTTCATGACGGATCGCTTCCTGTACTCCTCAGTTGTAAGTCGCTTTGGATAAAAGCGTCTGCTAAATGCATAAATGTAAATGTAAATCTTGTTTCTTTAGTGATTTGGTGATCCTGCAGCTTGAACCCCTGCAGTCAAACCACCCTTACATAATATAGCATAGCCTACATGATTACATTCACTGTATTTGTTTTCATAGCCTTCCATATCAACATTGTTTATAGGACAACATTGGGCAGGATGTCAAATAACTTTATTTTTATCCAAATAGGAAAAAAGTTAAAAATACCAAGATATATACTGTATATCGCCATTCAGCCAAAGTATAGAGATATCACAGAGTAATGTAATACTCAGATGTAATATCCATATTGTCAAGCCCTAATTATAATTTCAAATCAAATCATTTCAATATTTTTGCTGATTGTCAATTTGAACGATATTTGAATGATAAAGTTTCATGATAAATATTTGCTGAAATATTTTCTAACAGTGTGACCAACAATAAGAAACACATGAAATACCTTTTGTGAGTTGATGGTTTTCTCTCACTGAAGTTTGGTCCTAGTCCTTTTGAGCGGTCACTCTTCACAGACACAGAGCTGGACACATGTGAGCCTGATCTTACACTAATGACACACAGAGCAGAAAGATAAAACACGTCACTACAGGAGATACTTCAGGTTTCATGTTTAATTAAGCCCAGTTTAACACAAATTAATTCCTGATCTGAGACCTGAATAACTGATCAAATTAAAACAAATTAAATCTGTGGAGTAAACAAACACTGTTGACCGCAGTAACCAGATGACTAACGTACAGACTAATGTATGTAAAATACTCAAACTGAAATCTCATCTAGTATCTATATCTATATATAACTGAACGCTGTGCAGTAAATGAGAGGCTGAGGAATAGAAGAAAACCTTTTACATTTATTTACAAATATCCACTGATTTAAGAGCGACAATTTCAGGTGTTTATTGTTCATCTTTTCTAGGTTTTTGGTTCTCAATGTTAATTTTCAGTAATTCCTAGTGTGCATCAAGTGTGATGTTAAAGTGATTTGTTCACAGTCTCAAAACATCTCCAGTCATGGTAGAAGCTCTGTACATTAGTTAGATATTAACTGTGATATTGTCTATAAAGCCCTGTTTGACATGTATATTTGACTTGTTCTGATTCAAGTTTGCACATTATTCACATTTACTATCCACTAATGTGCACCTTTAAACCGTAATGCAATCCACTTTAATCTGGGTTTGTACAGGACTTTACATATATGGTGCATTAAACATATTTAACTGTGCTAAATGTTCCTGTAAACTAAATATGAAACCAGTTTCAAGCCATTTTAACCTGCGACAATCTAAAACATTTATAGGAAGTTCTCAATTGTTTTGCAGAGCATTTGACACGGCAATGGTGAGAGAAACACTCGTTGTTGGTCAGGCTTTGCTCTTTACAGGACAAACCTGAAGCTCCAGTAGTGTTTCAAATGATTGAGTGAAAACAGTCGCAGTCTTACCTCTGTTCCTCTGAGAGACTCATCTTAGAGAGAGCGTCCTTTCCTCGCTCCTCTGACATTACTGCAGAGAAACTGCCACTGAAAACAGCTCAGCGCTGGGATCTTTGTGTCGCTGAAGACCATCAGATGCTCAGCATGACCTGGACATGACAATGAGTCAGTGAGATTAATATCATGAGAGTTCAGAGGAGAAATGAGGAGGAAAAATAACAACTAATGACCAATGCTCAGATAAACAATAAGACAAAGAACATATACTGCAACTATGTTAAATATTAATATGATTTTATTTTTGTCTTCAAAGTGAATTTTCAAAGTGAACCAATTTTCCTTTGGTTTTAGTGAGAAACAGCAACAGTGGATGATCTTTTTAACATTTTCAACACTAGATCATGAACTCTAGATCATAATTACGGTTAAAATATGAGGATGTTTATTGTTTATGTTGCTGTGTTGTGCTGTCCACTGTCCATTATGTTAAAACATTGTTTAGTTGTTTACATCACTGTCTACACAAATGCTCCAAAATATATTTTGAGGTCGCACAGATTAAATTTCTGGAGCATATATGAGCGTTTTGTCACCTGATGATCAAAAGCTGCAAACATTCACTGATGCTCAAAACTAAATGTCAAACATCATCAAATGTCACTCCATCACACATTACACCAACTTTCAGTATCAAAGGCCAATCAAGGCCATCATCACATCTTTATTCCAGGACATGTGATATATGTTTTAAAAGTTAAACGTTTAATTTTTTTAAATGTCAAGTAGTCAAAAGTGGCACTAATTAAATCCCCATCAAGAACATGCATGTTTATGAACCTTTATGATCTATAAATAATATTGAATGAATGTTTGTTGAGTATCAAAATAGATCATCTGTTTGTATCAATGATCATCATTGTGTCATTCAGGATCACAGAGACAAAGAACGGTTTATTAGGCCACTGGTTTGTTTTGGACATTATTTCATCAGAGGGATGATGATGATGGTGATGATGATGACGAAGATGATGATGATGATGATGATGATGATGATGATGATGATGATGATGATGATGTGGTTTTAAATCTGGACTAATGACAGACGACAGTGAAGGGCGAGAGAGGACCAGGCCTGGACATTTTACGCTGCTGTTTGTATTATGTTTATATGCCACAGTCGCCGCTGACGCTCCTTTCCTTTAGTTGTTTTTGTTTATTACGATTAAAGTTATGTTTAATGTTTGCTGGTTCCCGCCTCCTTCTTCCCTGAACTTGAACTTTATTACAGTCACGTTTGATCACTTAAATTCATTTGATTTAATTCTAATGAAACAGTCACAAGTTCTGCATTTCTCCTCATACAGGTCACTTTATCTGATGAATGAACATTTCTGTCCATCAATGATCCAAACAGTTGCTCACCTGTCTAATAAAACACATCATATATTAAAGCGGCTTTGGTGTTTCCATGATTTCTACCGCAGTAAAACCGGATATCGAGGGTAAGGCGGATACGACGCATTGACACAGGCCGTTACACTGGACAAAATAGAGGATTTCTCTGGATTTAAAGGTCCCGTTCTTCGTGATCCCATTGTTCAAACTTTAGTTAGTGTGTAATGCTCAAGATGCTCAAGATGGTGCCGAGGATGGCCGCTACGTCGCGAGCTCCGCTGAAACATTGTAGTTTTTTGTTTGTTCTGTTTAAAGTTTTTGTGTTTTTTGTCTTGGATGTTGTCTGCCTTACTACGTACGACAGACAGACACTTTTGGACATTGGTTCGGCAATCGCACACCGAAAACCGGACTTTAAATTCTTCAACGACGACACGCTGTTTACAAACACGGCAGCGGAACCTTTTGTATGGGCGGCCCGACCGCGGAAACGCGGCCGGAGAAGGGGAAGAAGAGCCGGCGTGCTCATCAGAGTAAGACGCCGCGCAAACCGACCCCCGCTTCCCAGTATTTTACTGGCTAATGTTCAGTCTCTGGACAATAAACTCTGCGAGCTGAGAGCGCGGATCTCTTTCCAACGAGAGACGAGGGACTGCTGCATTATCTGCCTTACAGAAACTTGGATGTCTGCTGAGATTCCAGATTCGGCCATCGAAACCACGGGGTTCTCCGTGCACCGAATGGACAGAGAAAAAGATCTCTCCGGGAAAAGCAAAGGCGGGGGTGTGTGTTTTATGATCAACAGAGCCTGGTGTGATCAGAGGAACGTACATTCTATCAAGTCTTTCTGTTCTCCTGATCTGGAACTTCTCATGGTTCTGTGCCGACCATTCTGGCTATCGAGGGAATTCACAGCGGTCATCATCACAGCTGTGTATATTCCCCCACAAGCCGACACAGACCGGGCACTAAAGGAACTGTATAGGACAGTGAGTGAGCAGGAAACCGCGCATCCTGAGGCTGCGTTTATTGTGACCGGGGACTTTAACAAAGCCAACTTCAAACGCATTGCACCTAAATACCACCAACATGTTAACTTCAACACGCGAGGGAACCGTGTTTTAGACCACTGCTACTCTCCCTTCAAGGATGGTTACAAGTCCCTCCCGCGCCCACCATTCGGCAAATCAGATCACGCTTCCATTCTACTTTTGCCCGCATATAGGCAGAGGCTGAAACAGGAAGCACCCGCCCTCAGAACCATCCAGTGCTGGTCGGACCAATCGGACTCTATGCTACAGGACTGTTTTGATCACGTGGACTGGGAGATGTTCCGGTCGGCCTCTGATGACGACATCGAGGTATACGCTGATAGCGTAACGTGTTTCATCAGGAAGTGCGTAGAAGACGTTGTTCCGACCAAAACAATTCGGCTGTACCCAAACCAGAAGCCGTGGCTAAATGGGGATGTTCGGGCGGCACTCAATGCGCGGACCTCCACTTTTAACTCCGGTAATGCGGAGGAGCATAAACAAGCAAGTTATGCCCTCCGGAAAACCATCAGAGCAGCAAAAAGGAAGTACAGGGACAAGATTGAAGGACAGTTCAACACCACCGACTCCAGAGGCATGTGGCGGGGAATTAACACCATCACGGACTATAAAGGGAACACAAACTCCACCGTGAACACCGCTGCCTCTCTCCCGGACGAGCTCAACACCTTCTATGCTCGCTTTGAGGGAACTAACACCGCCCTCGCGGAGAGAGAGCTCATGGCTGAAGATGCAGAGGTTAGTTCACTCTCCGTATCTGTAGCGGATGTAACCCGATCCTTCCGGCGGGTGAACATCCGTAAAGCCGCGGGTCCAGACGGCATTCCGGGCCGCGTGATCAGAGCGTGCGCGCACCAACTGGCTGGAGTTTTCACGGACATCTTTAACCTGTCCCTCTCCCTGTCTGTGGTCCCCACGTGCTTCAAAACGTCCACCATTGTTCCTGTACCTAAGCAGTCAAAAACCACCTGCTTAAACGACTGGCTGGTCCTGTTGCTCTGACCCCCATCATCAGCAAATGCTTTGAGAGACTAGTCAGAAACCACATCTGTTCTGTTCTCCCCCCCTCACTGGACCCACTGCAGTTTGCATACCGCACAAACCGCTCCACTGATGATGCCATTTCATCAACAATTCACACTGCTCTCTCCCACCTGGAAAAGAGGAACACATATGTGAGAATGCTGTTTGTAGACTACAGCTCAGCATTCAACACCATTGTGTCCTCCATACTTGACGTGAAACTCCGGGCTCTAGGCTTAAACAGCTTGTTATGCAGCTGGATCCTGGACTTCCTGTCAAACAGACGCCAGGTGGTCAGAATGGGCAGTAACATCTCCTCATCACTGACTCTCAACACTGGAGCCCCTCAGGGCTGTGTTCTCAGCCCACTCCTGTACTCCCTGTACACACATGACTGTGTGGCAACCCACAGATCCAACACCATCATCAAGTTTGCTGACGATACGACAGTGGTAGGTCTCATCACTGACAATGATGAAATGGCCTACAGAGAGGAGGTGCACACTCTGACACGGTGGTGTCAGGAGCACAACCTCTCCCTCAACGTCAGCAAGACCAACGAGCTGGTGGTCGACTTCAGGAGGAATGAGAGAGAACACCGCCCCATCACCATCAATGGAGCACCGGTGGAGAGAGTCAGCAGCTTCAAGTTCCTCGGTGTCCACATCACAGAGGAACTCTCATGGTCCGTCCACTCTGAGGCCATTGTGAAGAAGGCTCATCAGCGCCTTTTCTTCCTGCGACGACTGAGGAGGTTTGGAATGAGCCGCCACATCCTCACACGCTTCTACAGCAGCACCATAGAGAGCCTGCTGACTGGCTGCATCACCACCTGGTACGGCAACAGTACCGCCCGCAACCGCAAAGCCCTGCAAAGGGTAGTGCGCACGGCCAGCTGCATCATCGGAGGTGAGCTTCCCTCCCTCCAGGACATTTACGCCAGGCGGTGTGTGAAGAGAGCTCAGAGGATCATCAGAGACTCTAGCCACCCGAACCATGGGCTGCTCTCACTGCTGCCATCAGGCAGACGGTACCGCAGCATTAGAACACGCACCAGCCGACTCCAGAACAGCTTCTTCCCACAAGCAATTAGACTACTTAACTCTTGATCCATCAGGATCATAACACACACTGGACAGAATATCACTCAGCACAAACCACTGTATATACACACACACATTATATACACATTTATTTATCCTATAGCATCTATTGTACATCGGATTTCTATTTGTGAACATATTGTATACTGTACATTGTATATTATTACTATAGCTTAATGTATACTGTTATTGTTTAATGTATGTTTAGTGTGCTGTTGCTTATGTTTAGCTGTGTTTCTTTTCCGCCTCCCACTGGACATTTAAGGTACTGTGCTATGTTTATAAAGTTTACTTTCGATTTCCCTCAGTGAACGCAGTCAAGAACAACGGGCACGCAATTTCTATCGGCTATTGATTCCATCGTTTAAACCTTGGAAATATATGTCTGTAAGTGCAATATTTTTCACTAATTAGTGATTTAAAGTGTTTAAGAATTTTTAGAACAGAGATTATTGCTATATTTCTGTTATAAGCACACTTGATTTGTGTTATTGATAACGTGCAAAGTTGTAGCGTCGGTACATGCTAGTTTATCTTCTGTTTGTACATTATCTCATTTGAATATAAGTTCTCTGTGTTTATTACTTAAAATTAGGTGAAAGGAACTATGTACAAACCGTAATGTTAAGCTGGATATGTGTATGTAAATGGGAACATAATGTTCATACATATTTTTCTTCTTGTTTGTAGTTTTACAGGAAAAATATTGAGAAGTGAATCACCAGTAAAGTCACTAAAGTTATGAAGACTGCTTTCTGGAGTTCTTTTTTCAAGTTGTACGCTATCTGTTAAGCCTTTGCTTAAGCTACGAAATTGGTCAGAACAGAATAGTAAAAAGACATATACACAGCGGGTGAAAACAGCGGAACCACACAGCCATTGTTACTTTATGATGCACAACTCTTCAGAAGCAAGTAAAGTATGGAGTCACACAGTGATGAGAAAGATAAATCTCAAGCCTTTGAGATTAGATCACAATCTTCTAGCTGCAGGTCATCTCAACGATCAAGTCGGTCATCAGCAAGTGTGGCAGCAACTCGAGCGAAAGCCGAAGCAGCTCGAGCTAAGGCATCTTATGCAGAAAAAGAAGCAGCTATGATGAGGAAAAAAGCAGAAGTAGAAGCAGATCTATTCTTGCTACAATCTCAAAAAGAAGCAACTGCAGCGTCTGCTGAAGCAGCGATTTATGAGGCAGCAGCTGACATAGAGGAGGGAAATATAGTTGAATTGGACCGTGAGACCAGCTTAGTTTGCACTCAGCGTACCGAAGAGTATGTTCAGAAGCATACAATGGAACAACATCTGCAGCGGTTCCCTGATACTCCAATGTTACAGTCATCCGTGAGGAGCGCTGAACCTCTTCAGTGTGAAGCTACAGTAACATCTCCACATGTACATCCATCATATGGACTGGAGGAGTTAAAAATAAAATATGAGACAAAGGATAGCCAGAGAGGCGAAGATCATGGACATCACTCTGCTTTTGAAGCTTCTCCTATTCCCAGCTTTAGAGCTCCCATGGTTAACCTGCCATACACATCTGACTTAGCTAACTACATGGTAAGAAAAGAGATGGTGAGTTCTGGTCTTGTGAAGTTCGATGATCACCCTGAGAACTACTGGGCCTGGAAATCGTCTTTTCAAGATGTCACAAAAGACCTTGGATTAACAGCTAGAGAAGAGCTCGACCTTCTCACAAAATGGCTCGGTCCAGAGTCATCCATGCAAGCAAAACGGATCAGATCGGTTCATGCACACTATCCTATTGCAGGTGTCCGTATGCTTTGGCAGCGATTGGAAGAGTGTTACGGGAGCCCAGAAGTAATTGAGAATGCGCTGTTAAGAAAACTGGAGGAGTTTCCAAACATTTCTAATAGAGATGGGCAAAGACTCAGGGAGTTAGGAGACATGCTCATGGAATTGGAATCTGCAAAGACAGGGGGACATTTACCAGGTTTAGCAATTCTTGATACTGCGAGGGGAGTCAATCCCATCATTGAGAAGCTTCCCTTTAATCTGCAGGAAAGATGGATCACTCATGGAGCTAAGTATAAAGAGGATTATCATGTCTCTTTTCCACCATTTAGCTTCTTTGTGCGATTCATTTGCGACCAAGCAAGAATAAGAAATGATCCCAGTTTTTTGTTATCTATGCAGAGTCGTCTTAAACAGGATACATTTTCACGGGTCAGCAACAAAATACCTGTGTCAGTAAGGAAAACTGAAGTGTTAGACACAGTTTCAAGAATCGGAACCAACCAATCTCCAGGAAAAAAGATTCTGGACCCTAGTAAGCAATGTCCAATTCATAATAAGCCGCATCCGTTGTCAAAGTGCCGTGGCTTTAGAGGAAAGACCCTGGATGAAAGGAAAACTTACCTCAAAGAACAGTCTATCTGCTTCAGATGTTGCGGCTCCGCCAATCACATAGCCAAGGAATGTGGGGCAGCTGTTAAATGTAGAGAGTGTAACAGTGATCGCCATGTCTCTGCATTGCACCCAGGGCCTGCTCCATGGGCCGAGGAAGCTCCAGTAAAAGAGAGAGAGCAAGGCGGGGAGTCTGAAGGAGACATATCATCTGATGTTACTTCTAAGTGCACGGAAATCTGCGGCAAATCTCCCAGACCTAGATCATGCTCGAAAATCTGTTTGGTTGACGTTTATCCATCCAACTGTCCTAAAAAGGCTAAGAGGGTGTATATAGTTCTGGACGATCAGAGTAACCGGTCTCTAGCAAGGTCTGACTTCTTTGAGTTGTTTGGGATCAACGGAGACTCTTTCCCCTATACTCTTCGTACATGTGCTGGTTCATCAAAGACAATGGGAAGGAAAGCAGACAATTTCATTGCTTGTTCACTTGATGGGAAAATGCAGGTGCCACTTCCCACTCTCTTAGAATGCAATATGTTGCCTGAAGATCGTGACGAAATTACAACACCAGGAATAGCACAATACTTCCCTCATCTCAAGTCAATGGCTGACAAAATACCACCTTATGATGCAAGAGCTCCAATTCTTCTTCTTTTAGAAAGGGACATCCTAAGTGTGCATAAGGTTCGAGAACAGTATAATGGACCTGGTAACACGCCATATGCTCAGCGTCTTGATTTAGGCTGGGTCATTGTGGGAGAAGTGTGTATGGGAGGAGTACACAAGTCCGACACTGCAAATGTTTTCAGGACAAACATACTGCAAAATGGACATACCTCTTTTTTCTCACCCTGCTCTAAAGGAATTCAGGTCAAAGAACAGTTTGGCACTCCTAATAATCTTTACCAGTCTACTCTACCTTGCTGTCCAGTCACAGGCTGTCTTACAGATCATCTGGGTGACAAAGTCTTTCAGAGGACTCCCGATGATAATAAACTTTCTCTGTCTGTTGAAGATGAGGTCTTCCTGCATGTTATGAACAGAGAAATGTACATAGATGAGTCAAACCACTGGGTAGCTCCCTTGCCATTCCGTTTACCTCACAGCCCACTGCCGAACAACCGGGATCAAGCTATGAAGCGTCTTAATGCCCTGCAACGCACTTTACAAAGGAAACCTGAGATGGCTAAACACTTTGTGGAGTTTATGCAAAACATGTTCATCAACAAACATGCTGAACTAGCTCCCCCACTGCAGCCTGACGAAGAATGCTGGTATTTACCAATATTCGGTGTATACCACCCTATGAAACCTGGGAAGATTAGGGTCGTCTTCGATTCTAGTGCACCATGTGAAGGCATCTCTTTAAATAGCACACTACTTAGTGGACCAGATCTAAACAACAAGCTACTCGGGGTCCTGATGCGCTTTCGTAAGGAGCAGATTGCAGTAACAGCTGATGTAGAACAAATGTTCTACTGCTTCAAGGTCAGAGAAGATCCCCAAAACTTTTTGAGGTTCTTGTGGTTCAGGGATAACGATCTGTTCAAAGAAATTACAGAGTACCGAATGACGGTTCATGTTTTTGGAAACAGCCCATCTCCAGCTGTGGCAATCTTTGGATTAAGACGAGCAGCTGATTTTGGAGAAGAGGAGCATGGTAGAGAAGCCAAACAGTTTGTCCATCAAAACTTTTATGTGGACGACGGCCTGATTTCGGTCTCCAGTGCAGCCGAAGCCATCAGTCTCCTGAGAAACACCAAAGATATGTTGGCTGAGTCAAACATCAAGCTCCACAAGATTTCATCAAACAGTCAGCAAGTCATGGAAGCATTCCCTCCATCTGAAAGAGCAAATGACCTGAAGGATCTAGATTTGAGTGTCGATCCTCTACCTCTTCAAAGAAGCTTAGGGTTGAGTTGGAACTTAGAGACTGACTGTTTCACCTTTCAGGTATCTACAGAGGTAAAACCATTCACACGACAGGGAATACTTTCAACAGTTAACAGTCTCTATGATCCTTTGGGACTTGTTGCCCCTGTTACCATGCAAGTTAAGGCCTTGGTAAGAGAGCTATCATCAGAGCAGCTTGACTGGGAGACGCCGCTCCCAGCTGATAAAGAGGTTAAGTGGAAGGCATGGACAGATTCTTTAATCGATCTCAAAGAAGTTCAGATTCACAGACCCTATGTACCAGTCTCTATGTCCTACACTTCCAAGAGAGAGGTCATCATTTTTGCTGATGCTTCCACATTGGCCATAGCAGCCGTTGCTTACCTCAGGGTTGTAACTATGGACGGTCAATGTCACATTGGGTTTGTAATGGCCAAATCAAAGTTGGCACCATACCCCGCTCACACAGTGCCACGTCTAGAGCTCTGTGCGGCAGTTCTTGCTGTTGAGTTGGCAGGACTGATTAAAGAAGAGCTGGATCTGGATTTAACTGGAGTGGAATTCTACACTGACAGCAGAATTGTTTTAGGATACATTTATAACACATCCAGACGATTCTATGTGTATGTTGCTAACAGAGTGGCGCAAATCAGATGTTTTACAAAGCCAGAACAGTGGCATCACGTTGATTCAGGCCGGAACCCAGCAGACCTTGGTACCAGATTCATTCCAGCAGCTGTCCTACCTCACACTTACTGGTTCTCTGGTCCAGAATTTCTCCATCAGTCTATTCTAGGGGGCACACCTGAAAATGAATCGTTTGAGCTTGTAGAACCAGAGAAGGATCAGGAGATTCGCCCTCAGGTGCTTACGTTGGTCACTAAGATGACAGAACTGTCTCTAGGATCACACAGGTTTGAGCGCTTCTCAGAGTGGAGATCCCTTGTAAGAAGCATAGCCATGCTTGTCCATGTTTCAAAATCATTTTCTCAAGAGGGAAATGCAGGGGATTGCAAAGGCTGGCATTTGTGCAAAAAAGGTCTCCAGACTGAGCTCACACAAGCAAAAACCTTCATCATTAAATGTGTGCAACAAGAGCACTATAAAGATGAACTCAAAAGTTTGGAGAAATGTGAGGAAATCTCACAGCAAAGTGCTCTGAAGAATCTATCTCCCTTTGTAGACAGTGAAGGACTGATTCGGGTGGGAGGTCGCTTACAATCAGCAGAAATGTCTGAACAGGAAAAGCACCCACTAATTATTTCAGCGAATCAACACGTAGCCACGTTGTTGGTCAGACACTACCATGATCAAGTGGCACATCAAGGACGTCATCTAACTGCTGGTGCACTACGATCAGCAGGGCTCTGGATTGTAAAAGGAACAAAACTGATCAACCATGTGATTCATCAGTGCGTTATCTGTAGGAAGTTAAGAGGAATATTTGAAGTCCAGAAAATGTCAGATTTACCTTCGGACAGAGTGAAAGTGGATCCTCCATTCACTCATGTGGGCCTGGATGTTTTTGGGCCATGGAATATAACATCACGCCGCACTAGAGGGGGCAGTGCTGAAAGTAAAAGATGGGTCGTCATTTTCTCTTGCTTAAATACTAGAGCTGTCCACCTGGAAGTCATCGAGTCCATGTCAACCTCAAGTTTCATTAATGCCCTCAGGCGGTTCTTGGCAGTTCACGGACCAGTCAAACACTTCAGATCTGACAGAGGGACTAATTTCATTGGAGCCTGTCGAGAACTGAACATAAATACCGATGATCCAGAACTGAAAGGTTACTTACAGGAACATGGTTGCGTATGGACGTTTAATGCTCCCCACTCTTCCCACATGGGAGGAGCTTGGGAAAGAATGATCAACATAGCACGTCGCATTCTGGATGCATTGCTGCTAAAAAACGGTCTTTCCCGTCTTACCCATGAGGTTTTGACTACTCTGATGTCAGAGGTCATGGCAATAATGAATGCTAGACCTTTACTTCCTATTTCTTCTGATCCTGACACATTGGAAGTTCTATCCCCAGCAATGCTTCTCACCCAAAAGGCTAGCACTATACCAGCACCTCTTGGGAACTTTGACATGAAGGACCTCTACAAGAAAGAATGGAGACAGGTTCAGTGTCTGGCGGATGCTTTCTGGAAGGCATGGAGGAGAGACTATCTTGCAACATTGCAAGTACGGAGGAAATGGACTGAGAAAAAGCGAGATCTTGAGAAAGGTGATGTTGTCTTGCTTAAGGACTCAAATGTGAAACGTAACGAGTGGCCGATTGGACTTATCATGGAAACCATACCCAGCAGTGATGATAAAGTGAGGAAGGTGGAGGTAAAGATAATTAAAGAAGGATCTGCAAAGGTTTACTTAAGGCCTGTCTCAGAAGTTGTACTACTCCTGCCGGGGAAGTCAGAAGGATAAATAGTGGTATACCAGGCGGGGAGTGTGCTGTTGCTTATGTTTAGCTGTGTTTCTTTTCCGCCTCCCACTGGACATTTAAGGTACTGCGCTATGTTTATAAAGTTTACTTTCGATTTCCCTCAGTGAACGCAGTCAAGAACAACGGGCACGCAATTTCTATCGGCTATTGATTTCATCGTTTAAACCTTGGAAATATATGTCTGTAAGTGCAATATTTTTCACTAATTAGTGATTTAAAGTGTTTAAGAATTTTTAGAACAGAGATTATTGCTATATTTCTGTTATAAGCACACTTGATTTGTGTTATTGATAACGTGCAAAGTTGTAGCGTCGGTACATGCTAGTTTATCTTCTGTTTGTACATTATCTCATTTGAATATAAGTTCTCTGTGTTTATTACTTAAAATTAGGTGAAAGGAACTATGTACAAACCGTAATGTTAAGCTGGATATGTGTATGTAAATGGGAACATAATGTTCATACATATTTTTCTTCTTGTTTGTAGTTTTACAGGAAAAATATTGAGAAGTGAATCACCAGTAAAGTCACTAAAGTTATGAAGACTGCTTTCTGGAGTTCTTTTTTCAAGTTGTACGTGTTATGGGAAAATTTAATCATAGCTATACATTAAACATTGCGCATGAAATGTTTATTGATTTGCATATATTCATACAGAACCAGCTTACTAAGTAAAAGGTCATATACAGAATATAGATTTGAGCAAGTGCTGCTTTTCTTGTCATGTGTGGAAATTTACAGGAGGAGTGACTTTGTTTGGGAAACTAATAAAAGCTGAGTGCTGTTATGTCTAGTTAGTGCACTCTGCAGACATTGAAGATGGCTGTATGACTGTGACTCATTTCTTGCAAGAAATTAAATCTTTATAAAGACAATTGGGCAAGGTTTTGTCTCTTATTCAGTAATGCGGCGATAGTTTGAAATTTTGCCACGACATACGCTATCTGTTAAGCCTTTGCTTAAGCTACGCAATTGGTCAGAACAGAATATTTAGTGTATATTGTTTAAAGTATATGTATATTGTAAGTATGTGTATATTGTTTAAAGCTGTGAGAACTACACTCACATTGTGTAAATTATTTATTGTTTATTGTAGTGCATACTGTGCTGTGAGTAATTGTGTGCGCATCAGATGTGTAATCTGTTGTTGCTTAAATGTTGTACATGTCATGTCATGACTACTATGTTTGCTCGGACTGCACCTAAGAATTTCACCTACTGTTGCACTTGTGCATATGGTAGAGTGACAATAAAGTGATTTGATTTGATGTTGCTGTTAGAGCATAAATAATACCTGTAAAATTATAAAGCTCAAAGTTCAATGCCAAGCGAGATATTTTATTTAACAGAAGTTCCCTTTCAAAGCCTACAGCAAACGGCCGGCTTGGACTACATCCTGGTACTTCCTTCATTAATGACATCAGTAGAACAGACTAACCTCCGCCCACAAGAATACGCCAAAAAGGGGGCGTGGTCTTGTTGCTGTCCCACGTGGAGAAGAGGTCGGTCGCGTGGAGAAAAGGAAGTGTTGCGTTTGAGTGTGTTTGTCGCCATGTCGTCGAGACGCTGTTATTTTCATCCCGGAGTCAAATCACCTTTGTTTGGCTTTCCCAGGGACGCTGTAGAGATCATTGAGCGCATACATCTCCCGTTAAGAGGCGTGACCTTTCCACGTGCGCTAAGCTGCTGTCGAATCACAACACAGGAACCGTGCCACGTTTGCTAAGCTGCTGTCAAATCACAACACGGGAACTGCTGGCACAATCAGAACTCGTTACGTATTTCTGAAAGAGGGACTTCATAGAACAAGGAACTCGTCAGCCCGTTTTTAGGACAGTGAGAACAGCGGTGCACAGATGAGTAAATTGTGTGAAAAATACTGTGTTTTTTTACACGCGAAACATGAACACATGTTATATTGCACACTGTTAACACAATCAAAGCTTCAAAAACACACAAAGAACGGGACCTTTAATAATTATTGGAAACATTTGGGATAACATCCGGCCGGACAGCTTACATTGGTTAAGTGCTCTCATCCAATCCCCTGCTCCACTCGCGTCTCCACCCACCGCACCCCACCCCGCCCCCTCCTGCGACATGAAATTTTGCGGGCAAGTAGGCAGCGTCAACTCAGCAATGGAGAAAAACCAACAGACAGCAGCAAGCGGCCCCTGCTCGCCCCAACAGTCAAGGTTGTAAGAAAGAGAAAGTCAATTGAGGAAAGAGCAGAGATTTAAAAAAAAATGTGAAGAACGCCGGACTCAAAGCCGAATCAATATAGGGTCCACCATTGCCAGTTGGAGGAAGCTTCAGAGAAACCTTGGACTTAAAACCGACGCTGACATGGCTGACTTTTTGTTGAGCAGGTAAGCATTTATCTATGCTTTTATGGTGTGGTGTATTACATAAATAGCTTTTTATCAGTCTGACAACATGATCATGCTGCCGGTCGGCATTGGAATGTTAGCCGTTTAGCATCGCCTATCGCTGTTTACTCCTGCTTGACTGAGTGACGTTGTTCAGGTCGTTTCCCGGTGGGAGGGATCAGGTAGCACAGAGGGGAGGGGTGTGCATGTGGAGGGGCGGGATGAGTTTTTTTTTTAATTCAGGCTTTCTCGACTGATTTTCAACATCGTAGACTACAGCTTTAATCCTGGATTATTTACCAGAGGACCTACTGGTTTGAGTACCTTTGGATGCGGATAAGCTATTGGCCAAAGGATTGTAATGAAAATAACTGTAAGAACATCTAGACACCGTCTTACCACCTACTAACAAAGACTGATCTCATCCTTAAGAAACTGGTATTTGATGTCCTGTTCCAATCACTAATTAATTCTCCAGAACCCTTCTATAACAGGCTATGGTTGTTGTTGTTGTTGTTGTTGTTTTGTTATAGGGTTTGTTTGTTTATGTAACCATCACTTATAAAAGAGTATATTTGTGGATTTGTGGTATTTTGGTTGGTTTTTCATTTCTTCTTTGTTTTGATTTTTGAGATACTTTGTATCCAGTCTTGGGTATTTTGCAAATGTGATCCCTCCCTTTTATTTCCTGTAACCCATTGGTGCAAGGTAGCCAAGACAGTTATACACTATTAATCTAATGCCTAATATGATGAAAAATGCTTCGTTAATGTTTCTTCACCTCACATTGACAGATAGGCCTACTCATTTTTAAATTGCATGAATCACGTAAATTATAGGCCTTTTTCAATTCAAAATGGTGAAATTTTAGACAAGTTTGTTAGTTTGCATCACTGATTATTTTTGACGGTTGTTTAGCATTTCTATCCTAAAACAGCTGTCAAATATGAATGTTTAGTTTATCTACTTACATCTAATCTCGCATTTTATGACCATTAACTGGAATTTGTGCTCAGCTTCTGTGAACATAAAGCCCACCTATGATTGGTCATCTCAAACATTGATGAGCGGTGACAGACCAATGACAGCTCCGATGAGAAGATCTTGCTGTGCAATATCAATGCAACACTAAAGTAAGTAAAGAGTTAGAGTAGAATACTATATTGGGCAATTATTTCACAACATGTATTATATGAAAAATACAGAGGACCGGGCCTCGGTGCTACAGCTAGGGAAGTAACTAAACGTGTTGAGATGACGTGAACTTCTCAGGTGCATGCGCAGACACGCATAGAGACAGATAGGGGTGATCCAAGATGGCGCTCTGATCAGTCACATTTTGAGGAGCTCCGCAAACTCAATTGTTTACTTTGGATTGTAATGCAGTTAGAAAGACTTTAAGATAATAATTTTGTACCAGATCACATTTAGTTGTTGCACTGGCTGTCAAAAATGGGAAAATCCGAGAAAAGAAAAAGTAGAAATGGACCTCAAGCTGCTGGTAATGCTAACAAAACTGTTAATGAGGCCCGCCAAGAACCTTTGATGGACAACATGCACGACTATTTGCTCCAAGACACTGACTCCACAGAATTCATGCGAGGAAGAATTCCCATGTCTTCCAGAAAAACCATGTAAGTCCCCTGCCGTCAAACAACGCAAGACCGAGAGCGCTGACACAACTGCCATCCTCTCACAACTTGGGGAGCTTTCGAGGCTGATAAATAATCGTTCGGATGCTTTGGAAAAGATGGTAGGGGAAAACTCACGTGTGATCGCTAGTATGAAAGAAACGATCAATGAAAATAACAGGCAGATCTCTGGAGTGAAAGATATTATTGACTTTTTTAAACTCCTGGATGTCATGGACACCGTTCATCGCTTGGGTCGCAAACGGCTGAACGATTGCAAGCCCAGAGGAATCATCGTCCAGTTTACTTTTCGTTTTCAAAGCGATGCGGTCTGGCGTGCAGCTAAAGATTCAAGTGTTCTTAAAAGCAACAACCTGAAAATATCAGAGGATCTATCTACAGCAGATAGAGAACGAAGAAACAAGCTATGGCCCGTCGTGGAAAAGGCGAGAAAAGAGAACAAGCGAGCTTACTTTGTGGGTGGAAGGGCTTTTGTAGAGGGGTCTGAAATATTCCCTCCTGACGGATGTGTCTCTCGTTTATTATTATTATTATTATCTCTTGACATTAATATTGCGTCCACCCTTTTGGCTGGTTGAAGCTCTTCGATGTTCTGGACTATCATCATCAGTCTACAGTTCTTCCCAAGACACTGAAGACACTCATCTGGCGGTACTAAACTCTTGATTATTATGCAAGACATTTAAAAATACACAATTTCACAAATTCACATGGCTTAAATAGTTCTATTTTAGAGCGTTTTACAGTTTGCTATGATATATATTGCGACGTTCTAGCCTATGCTTCAGACATGTGCTGTCTGGCTTGTATTATAATACAGTCTCCTAATAACTTAAACGATCTGGTATCATACTTTTATGTTCTAAATGTAAGGTTTATTTAAAGTATTACTTAATTGGTATTTCATACTGTATTTCAGTATATTGTTCATATTTTTTGAGTTGCGGTTCTCATGTTCAATTCTTGACCGGTTAAAGGTTTGTACAACAAGTTATTTGTTTTGCTTATCTAGGTCTATTCAATTTTTTGTTTTTTCTCTTTTTTTTCTCTTCAATTTCCCTTCTACGTCATGTCTTTATCTGTTGTTTCTTCAAATGCTAGAGGGCTAAGAAATCTCACTAAGCGAAAGGCTATTTTCTTATATCTCAAACAATTTAAGTCGGATTTTTGTTTTCTCCAAGAATGTTACTCAACTGTAGAGGATCTTAATTTCTGGAGGTCACAATGGGGACTGGACATATGGATGTCTCATGGTATGACGCATTCAGCCGGGGTATGCATGCGTTTAAAGGGAAGGTGTTACTTAATGCAAGTGATTTAGATGGAAGTTATATCTGTCTTGTTACTGAAATCTCAAATTTGACGTGTATTCTTGTTTGTGTTTACGGTTTTAACCAGCAGAAAGAAAATGAAGCCTTGATTAGTCGTTTAGAGGAACATATATTAAAATTATTGACTAAATACCCAAATTCCATGCTTATATTTGGTGGAGATTTTAATGTGGCTTTAGATGGCGACATAGACAGATGGCCTCCAAAATTCCCTGACAATTCTAGTGTATACTTGAAAATGTTTATGCAAAGATTCTCCTTGATTGATAGTTGGAGAGTTTTGCATCCCTCTCAAAAGATGTTCACATGGAGTAATAATTCTCTCTCCTCCCAGTCCCGAATTGACATGTGGCTTATCTCTAAAGAATTATGCAATACCTCTACTGATATTTTGCCATCACCATTTTCTGACCACAAGAGCATCTTCATTCGTACCCATTTTCTTGCCCCTGATAATGTGCTTGGATTCTCCTCTTACTGGAAACTTAATAACTTCATTCTCTCTTACAGTGAAGTAGAAAATGAAATTAATAAGATAATTCACAAAAATTGGAATAAAGCAAAAGAGGAGAATAGTTACAGCAGCAATTGGGAATTTACTAAATATGAAATTAGCAAATATCTTAGGAAATTCAGTACTGATTTGGCAAAAAAATAAAAAAAACTGATAAATTCCATTATATGCAAAATCACCAATTTTTTATCTAAAAATGTGGATGATTTACTTGATTGTGAAAAAACAGAATTGGTTGAATTACAGTGCAAATTGGACAACATATATAAACATAAAGCGGAAGGGGCATTTATTAGATCACGCAGAAAATGGATTGAAGAGGGTGAACAAAACTCTGCATATTTTTTTCAGATTGGAAAGATAGCAAGCTAAAAACAACCAAATTAAAAAACTAATGATTAACGGTAATATTAGTGATGACCCTATAAGCATCGCAAAGTTCTGTGCTAAATTTTACAGTGATTTATATACTTCTAAATTTTCCAAACAACATATGAATGGTTTCTTTAAATTATTACCTAATGTAAACCAATTAAGTAATTTAGATAGTAACTTTTGTGATGCCTCTATCACATTGAAAGAGATAGAGGAGGCTATTGGCTTTTAAACAGTTAACAAATCTCCCGGAACAGATGGACTCAGCTCAGAATTTTATAAGCTATTTAGTCATAGTAAAGGTGTATGAGGAAAGTATAGAAAAAGCATTACTTCCAGCCACATTATGTCAAGGATTAATAACTCTTATCCCAAAATTAAATAAAGATCCCCTCTTAATAGACAATTGGCGTTCAATTACACTTTTAAATAATGATTATAAAATAATAGCTTCAGTCCTACCAAAAACATTAAAATATGTTTTGAACTCTATAACTGATGAAACACAGTCAGGGTTTATGCAGAAAATACACATTTCTAATAATATACGGTTAGTACTAGATATGTTAGACTATTCAGATTTAATTGACAGTGATGGCTTCATTTTCTTTTTAGATTATTACAAAGCCTTTGACACTCTGGAACACAATTTTTTATTTCAGGCTCTTCAAAAAATTGGTTTTGGCGACTCCTTTTGCAGGATGATCCAAATGCTATACATAAACGGAAACAGCTCATTTAAATTAAGTAATGGTACTTCACCTAGATTCTTTTTAAAACGAGGAGTTAGACAAGGATGTCCAGTCTCCCCTTACCTATTCCTAATAGCAACACAGTTCCTTAGCGCTCATATCAATAGTAGTAATTTAAAGGGTATCACAATTGGCAACACTAAATGTTTTTTGTTTTTTTTAAATGACTCAATTAGCGGATGATACAGCTTTATTCTTGAATGATTCGTCACAAATTCCAGTGGCTCTGGATATTCTTCAGTCCTTTTCTAAAGCATCTGGATTAAATCTAAATTTGAATAAATGTGAATTGCTACCAATTAAAAATTGCTCTCTTTCTTCAATTACTAAAGATGAATGTAGGTGTGCAACAAACTTCAAACCTATCATTACCAAAACACAAAAAAAAATACAATTGCTGGTTACAAAGAGGTCTGCCCTTAAAAGGCAGAACACTGCTCACTAAGGCAGAGGGTCTATCTCGTTTGGCCTATGCAGCTCAGTCTCTGTTTGTGGACAAGCCCACTTCTAAATTAATTAATGAGGTTTTAATAAAATTCTTATGGAAAAATAAGTCCCATTATATGGGATATGAGAAAATCAGTCATATTAAACTCTTATAATAATGGTGGTTTGAACTTTATTGATTTTGATTCCCTCAACAATACTTTTAAAATTAATTGGCTGAATCAGTACCTAACCAAACCATCTTCTATTTGGAATGTTTTTCCTCAACTTGTTTTTTCATGACTTGGTGGCATTCATTTTCTCTTAATGTGTAATTATGATATATCCAAACTCCCTATCAAACTCTCCAATTTTCATCGCCAGGTTCTCTTAGCATGGACTTTAATTTATAGACATAACTTTTCACCGCATAGATGTTTTATTTGGAACAATAAGAACATTTTATTCAAGAATAAATCTCTATTTTATTATAATTGGTTCAGTAATGGTTTATTTTGGTGGAGCAGTTGTTTAATAAGCAAGGTCTTTTGTTCAGATACTCAGAATTTCTTTCCCAATACCAAATACCAATAACCCCAAAATAATTTGCCACAGTAATGGGAGCTATTCCCTCTGGTTTATGTATGCTTTTTAAAAACTGTGATTACATATCTTCCCAGTATCTACTGCATCCTTTCCCAAACCTTGTGATACCCCTGTTGGTCAAATCTGTTTCTCTGAGTCGAAAGCTAAAAACTATAAAATAAGATCTTTATTTCTTAAGAATTTGATTTCTGTTCCACCTGTTATTTCCTTTTGGAATAGTTTGTTTGTTAACCTTAATTGGAAAAAAATCTGGTCTTTACCGCAGAAATCTTTCTTACAAATAAAGTGAAAGAAATTTCCTTTAAGCTTATACACAGGTTCTATCCTGTTAAGAAATGTATACAAAGATTTAAGTCTGACATTGAGCTAACATGCTCTTTCTGTTTGATTTCTGATGAAACAGTGGTTCACTTATTTGGGTCATGCCATTATACTCAGAAATTCTGGAACGATATTGGTGTATTTGTCAAGTGCCAGGTTTCTCAATACATATGAGGAACATTATATTTGGGTACTTTGACTCAGACCCCAGAAACGAAAATATTTGTTTTGCTATTAATTACATTTTTTTCATGAGCAAATTTTACATTCACAAATGCAAATTTACAAACTGTAAGCCTGTCTTCTCTGTCTTCTTAAAAGAAATGGAAAATTATTTAAATGTGATTTCAGTATCTACTAATTGTTTAAACTTGTTTAGTTTAAAAAAAGAATATTCTTTTAGTTTCTCAGCTTCAAAATAATAATGGAGTAATTTATCTGAATATGTAAGATCACTCTCTGTCCGGGACCGTGACTGTTATTCTAAAAAGTTAACCTTAACGGACAGAACCAGATTGACCAACCCGAACACGCACACTTAATGGATCGATCTGACAGCATTACCTCTGGTGGAGCCATTACACCCACGGCCAGCCGTGCCATAGGCGGAATAGGCAAATGCTTATTTTTAGCTTAAACTTTATGCAAGCAGCTGTTCTGGGTACTGAGTGTGATTTTATAGAAAATCATGCCAGTTTTTTATAAACACATACCGCTTTTTTAATAGCCTAATGTTTTTACTAGTTGTGCAGTTTTAAGGGGATATAGGGCATTTTTAAAACGTATTTGCCGAAATTAGTAATGTTATATATATATATGCAGGTTTATTTAAAATAGCAACATTTTATGTCAAATTCACATTAAATATCTACATTTCTCAGATCCTGTATCTCTGCTCAACAATGATTATAAAAGTGTATATATATAAATATATATATAATATATAATTATAATATAATTATATGATTATATATTTTAGCTCTTATATTTGCTAAAAGATTGAAATCTGTACTTCTGTAATCGATGAGACACAATCTGGTTTTATGAATAAAAGGCATATTGTTATTAATATAAGATTGGTTCTTGACTTATTAGATTATTCAGAATTGATACAGGACAGCTTCATTATTTTTTTTTATTTCTATACAGCGTTTGATTCTTTAGAGCACCAATTTATTATTAAGTCATTACATAGTTTTGGTTTTGGTGATATGTTTTGTAAAGTAATTAAAACCCTTTATTATAATGGAAGCTGTTCAATTAAAAAAAAAGGCACTTCCCCAAGGTTTAGTTTATCTAGAGGAGTCAAACAAGGGTGTCCCATTTCCCCCTATTTATTTTTACTTTGTGTGCAGCTACTCTCAACATTTATCTCTGAAAGTGGTATTCGGGGGATCCACAAAGCAGATCGGGAAGTTATTATTAGTCAATTAGCGGATGACACCACCTTATTTTTAAGAGATGCTTCCCAAATCCCTATAGCAATTGATAATATAAAACAATTCTCTAAATCTTCAGGACTTAATCTAAACATAAATAAATGTGAATTATTGTCTATTAAAGATTGCACAGCACCCTCCTTTTATAATATTCCAGCTAGATCTGAAGTTACATATTTAGGCATCGTACATACGAGAATGGTGGGTTGAATTTTATTGATTTCTCATCTCTGAACACTTTCACAATTAATTGGATTAGTTCCCTACGATGTACGTTAGTGGCTAACAAATGGGGGTTTCGCTTAGAAGCCTATCATCTTCGAGATTTAAGAAAACGCCCAATGGCGTGCCAATGCCATGGGCTTGCGGAATTTGCATACATGACTCCGCCTCACCGCGTGAGTATAAAAGGAAGTACGTGGCAATATCGCATTATGTTTCTGCTTTCAGAGCCAAGAGTACCTACCTCTTCACTCCTCACAAGCCTTCTGAGACTCTGTCAGCTTCTTCGAGATGAGCAGCTTTCCAGTCGGTGTTGGTGTGACGGCGCGTTCCAGTGATCGCATACTTCCTGCCTGCTGATCTGCGTGGTGGTCTGCTAGACGGCTGGTGTGTGTTTCCCTGGGCGCTTCGGCATCGACTGCGAGGCTTCTCACAAAAAGAGCTTGCGCGTGGCATGTCTTTTTCAAGACGGTTCACCCGTGCACTTCCGGGTGCGATCGATCTCCGTTGCTGTCTATGGGCACATTCACTGCTCGACGTGTTTGGGCTTCAGCACGTTCGGGCAGTGATTGTGGATGTGTCATGTTCCCACTGTGGGAACGTGACCATCGCAATGTCGCGGTCGAGACTTAGTGATCTCTGCGAGGAGAGAGAGTCCCCTCTGCCACACCAATCTACCATCTCTGAGAGAGGTGGTACTTTGGCTGGTGGCCAGGGTGACCTGAGGGCGGTGCTGTGGTATTAAGAACCCCGACGACACGTTCCTCGGGCCACGCCCCCCCTCTCGCACATCGCTTCCCGCGAGTGCTGGACTGAAACAGCGGCCCGTCTCTGACGCTTCGTTCGTTTCGTTCACACTCCAGATAGCAATGAGATGTGGATCGCCGCATCTCAAGGTGGGCTAGAGTCCTTTGGGTATGACGATTAGGTTGTGCTCCGCCTTGGGGTGTGCTAGCGCTGCCTGATCCGACCTAGAGTTGACAGCCATGTTATCTCGGGCAGCCGCGAGCCTCACGCTGGTGTGGAACTCCACCCTGTCGCGAGTGCTCGTGGTTCGCGATCGGTTTTTGGGGGCGGCACCCGACAGCTGTTGGGCCCCGCCCCGTAATGCCTTTCGCTCCCGAGGTGCATGAGGAGATCACGTGGTCCAGGAAGTCCCCGTGCTTCCCGCGACAGTTTGGTGGCCTCCTACGCCTTGATGGGGCCGTGACCTAGGGTACACTGGGGCCCCCCCACTGTTGAACACTCTGTTGCGCACTACGGTGTCCACATAGGGCTTTGACGTGGCGTGGCGTGGCCGTCCTAAGCATCCTCCCTAAGCCTGTGGGCTCGTCTACTTCGGTGGCGTGGTCCTGCAGAGCTACGGGACAGGCCGTCGCCCCTTTGCACATGCACAAGGGTGGAGCTGACCCAGGGCTCTTCTATGAGCTGTGTGCCACCACTGATCCCGCCCTCTGGGTGGTGAAGGTAGCCACACGCTCCCTTGGTCGGGCGATGTCCACAGCTGTGGTCCGGGAGAATCACCTGGCCTTACCTGGTGATATGGGGGGGTTGACTGAGCCTGCCTCCTCAACTCGCCCATAGCCCAGGCTGGCCTCTTTGGCGGTGCGGCTGAGAACTGCGCCCAACGGTTCTGATTCTAAACTGCGCCCAGCCGCCGGCTCAGTCGCCTCAGTCCGCTCCCATATGCATATACAAAGTCCTTGTTTTTTGTTAACTGGTTTCAGGAAAAAAATGTGACCGTTATTCAATTCAGAAGGTCATATTTTAAATTATGAAGAATTTTTATGTAAATGTAATTTCCCAGTAACTTCCAGATAATTTTCCATTGTAATAGAAGCTGTTCCTAAAAGAGTTATTATGCTTCTAAGAGAGCCTGTAAGATCATTCCACACGTTATCTATTTATTTAGATCCATTTGAACTTCCAGTAGGAAAACTGTGCTTTTTGTAAAATCCTTCATCATATAATTATAGAATCAGATCTCTCTTTCAAAAGGAGCTTGTAACAGTTCCAAATGTTGCATCATATTGGAAGAATTTGGTCGATCATATTGATTGGAAAAAAGTATGGACTCTGTCTTTGAAATACATAATCACTAACAAGGTTAGAGAAATTTCATTGAAATTATTACACAAATTTTACCCTGCTAAAGGTTTTTTTTTTTTTTTAAAAAAGGTTTAAGTCAGATACAGACACAAGTTGTTCTTTCTGTGGTGCCCCTGATGAAATTGAATTTCATATTTTCTGGGACTGTCCTCACACTACAACACACAACTATTTTGGGACGAATTCTCAAAATGTATTAACTGCATTGTGCTTACGGGTTTCTCTTTGGTTTTAAAAGATGTACTGTTTGGCTTCTTGAATATAAAAAAGTTCAAATGAATGAATACTTTTTTATTAACCTATTATTGCTCCTTGCAAAATTTCACATTCACCGCAGAATTTTAAAATGGTAAATTTACTAATAGAAATCCTTTATTCGTTGTTTTTACAAATGAAGTCCAACAGTACATCCAAAATATTTCATCATCTAAGAATCTTAAAGCTCTTAAAACAACACATTTATTTCAACGTTTTAATTTATTTCATTAAAGTTTTCTGTTCTGTTTATAGGCCCTATGTATGTAGGAATTATGTTTTACCTTTATTATTATTTAATTGTAAGTAACCTTTTCAATTTTGCTTTGTACTTGTATTTCTGATACCTTGGCATTTAATAAAATTAAAAATTAAAAAAATAAAATAAAAATACTAATTATTACATGAATCGCGTAAATGATAGGCCTATTTCAATTCAAAATGGCGAAATTGGACAAAAGTTTATTAGTTAGCATCTCTGATTATTTTTGACGGTTGTTTAACATTTATATCAAAAAACAGCTGTCAAATATCTCCTTACATCTTATCTTAGCCTTCTGTGAACATAAAGCCCACCTACTTTGATTTGATTGGTCATCTTAAACATTTTGACATTGACAAACGGTGACAGACCAATGACAGCTCCGATGAGATCTTGCTGTGCAATATCAATGCAGCACGAAAGTAAGTAAAGAGTTAGAGTAGAATACTATATTTGGCAATTATTTCACAACATGTATTATATACACCTCGGAAAAATACAGAGGACCGGGCCTCGGTGCTACAGCCAGGGAAGTAACTAAACGTGTTGAGATGACGTGAACTTCTCGGGTGCAAGTGCAGACACGCATGTCTGTGAATCTCATGAACATTCATATGCTCCACTAGCTCTCGTAACACTGGCCCTGATCCAAAACCTTCTCTAACTGGAAAAACTGGATTGTCCAAAGAATACTTTTGACTCCGCATTTTCTCAAAACAACATCATAAAACTGGAAATAAACCTCTTTAAAAAAAGCATTATTCATTTCTACAACATTAATGTCCACAAAACGGTTTGTTTTAGTGATTCCTGGCTATTTCTTGGTAATTTGTTATACTTTAACAACGGGTATAAGTTAATATGTCATAACTTAACCTAATCATTATCACATTATCACACTAACTCATATGAAATCCAATATGAAATAATATTTTTATAATATTATTATTTTATCAATATTATTCCCCAGATAAGGGGAATGGTGTCAGTATTAAAGCTCACTTGCAGGAGTTCAGACGCTCTTGTCCTACAGGAACAGAATCCAGAAGTCTGTCAAACACTTTCGCTTTGAGATCGAGACTCACCTGTACGATCCTTTATTATCAGATGCACAGTCATGAGTTCTCATGAATATTCATATATGCCACTAAACTCTCGTAACACTGGCCCTGATCCAAAATCTTCTCTAACTGGAAACACTGGATTGTCCAAAGAAAACATTTCTGCATTATCACAAAACAACATCATAAAACTGGAAATAAACCTTTTTAGAAAAAGCGTTATTCATTTCATATTCATTCATTCATTCATTATCAATGTCCACAAAACAGCAGCAGCAGAGTGTAATACAGCATTTGCATAACACTTCAATGTTACTTTTTCTAAAAGTAAAATTACATTCTATTACATTTTACTTAAATTAAATTACGGCCTTCTTTCACACAGGTTAATTATAACTGACTGTCGCTATAGAAACAGATAGGCCTAATCAACAGTTCAAGGACGTGAACAGCATCTGAAGTGTTGACACATGTTGACCGTTCCATAATGGCGGCGTGTCACCGTACCTGGAGCGGTCGAATTGAATGAGGCATCTACGTATATATATCTATGCGCACACGTCATGTGTTGTCATCCTCTATGGTTATAAAATAACCAGGATATCTCTTATAAAAATAAATCTATATTTTTTTTCCTGTTTAGTTTTTAAAAAATAATATTCTTTTAGTTTCTCAGCCTCTAAATAATAATGGTAATTTGCTTTCTTATTCTGAGTTCTAACAAAATATGGTTTTCCTGTCACCCCACGTGACTTTGCCATAGTTATGGACACCATTTCCAGTGTAGCTATTGTACTTTTAAAAAACTCTTGTGTCTTTACCCTCTGTTATTTCCTTGACTAATCACTGTGAAACACCGACAGGGAAGATTTGCTTTAGATGCAGTCCTTCTCTCAGGAACAGAAAGATTCAAAATCTCTTTCAGAATGATATAACTGTGGTGTTCATTGAATAAACACTCTCAAGATATCATTGTATGAACTGGCGTGTAGCCTCTTTATTTCTTCATGCCCCAAAGCTCAACATGAGCTTAGCTCCTTCTATAACTTTCTAATCTGCCCATTGCATGTTTGGTATGTTACTGCCATCTAGAGGACAATGATATGAACAACCACTAATCACCACACCCCCTTTCCTTTAGGAATAAAGTATAAACTGAAGTGCATAAAACAACAATAGCAAAATAACACAAAATTATCCATTGGTCACGAAACAATGCATCTGTTTGGCACATTTCAAATGTATCTGGGCATAGTCATTTACAAATTCAGTCTATCAGGTTTCTTTCTGATACGTGACGATCTTCTCAGTATAGGAGAGTCTACTCTGTCTCGTCTCAGAGGAACACCATCTGCCACACTGAGCTCAGCCCTAACATTGGAGCATTGTGACATGAACTTCTGACCCAGGGATTGTTCAAATGTTCAATTACAGCCTGGAGAACTGGATCTTTTGCTGTCTCCTCAGCTATTTGCTTGAGCTTCCGATCAGACACTGGAAAAGATTCACATACACTTTCACATCATCTTCCGTGGAACTCACATCTGTGGATTTGCATGTTAGTGGTGCACGAGATAATGCATCTGCTAGGACTATGTGTTTTCCTGGAGTGTAGACGGATTCAAAATCATCCCGTTGCAGTCTCATCATTAGATGCTGAATGCGTGGAGACATCCCATTCAGATTTTTTCATAGAAATATGAGGGTGGGTTTGTTTGACTCAGGGCATCAACAGCCATAGCAACCATTGTCGAGCACCCTAGCAACCCAAATCCCCAGAGGGATATCTTCACATCTGAATGTCATAGAGGCATGGGGTTGGTTTATATCATTCATACTGGCAAGGAGCTTTTGGAGTTTCATCATTGGATGCTGCCAAGCCACTCCATAGCAACCAAACAGAGTACCGTAGCAACCGTTTAGCAAAACCTACATCTCTGCATCAGAACATCATAGAGAAATAGCGGTTGGGTCTTTTGAGTCATGCTAGCAAACAGCACTTCCAACATGCTACACATGCTAACAGTAAATAGCTACATGCTAATAGTGATTAGCTAAGTGTTAATCAGGCTAAAAACATGCTAAGAACTCTATAAAAACTCAATAGTAACATCTGTGACAACTACCAACTGCCTAGCAACGCCATAGCAACCACCCAGAATACCTTAGTAATCGCCTAACAACACACTAGCAACCACCCAGAGCACCTTAGCAACCACCTAGCAATGCCCTAGCAACCACCCAGAATACTTTAGCAACAGCCTAGCAACTCCCTATCAACCACCCAGAATACCTTAGCAACCGCCTAGCAACCACCCAGAACACATTATCAACTGCCTAGCAACGCCATAGCAACCACCCAGAATATCTTAGCAACCGCCTAGCAATGCCCTAGCAATCACCCAGATCACCTTAGCAACCACCTAGCAACGCCCTAGCAACCACCTAGAAACCCCCTAGCAACCACCCAGAATACCTTAGCAACTGCCTAGCAACCACCCAGAATACCTTAGCAACTGCTTAGCAATGCCCTAACAACCACCCAGAATACCTTAGCAACTGCCTAGCAATACCCTAGCAACCACACAGAACACCCTAGCAACTACCCAGAACACCTTAGCAACCACCTAGCAATGCCCTAGCAACCACCCAGAATACCTTAGCAACCGCCTAGCAACCACCCAGAACACCTTAGCAACTGCCTAGCAATGCCCTAGCAACCACCCAGAATACCCTAGCAACCGCCTAGAAATGCCCTAGCAACCATCCAAAACACCCTAGCAACCACCCAGAACACCTTAGCAACCACCCAGAATGCCCTAGCAACCATGTAGCAATGCCCTAGCAACCACCTAGCAACCCCCTAGCAACCACCCAGAATACCCTAGCAACCGCCTAGCAACCCCCTAGCAACGACCCAGAATACCCTAGCAACCCCCTAACAACCACCCAGAATCTTTTCAGATCAGAATAGATTTGCAAAGGAAGGTGAATAAGGAGATCCATAAGGCCATGTGTCAGTACAAGGGCAGGACACAGAGTAGCTGCTGTGGGGAACTCAAGAGCTGCATGGACTGGTGTAAAGTTGATGGCTGATGCCCCTTCAAGACTTCATGGATGACGCAGAATCCCTTGTTTTGGCAACAACTTAAATGAACATTTTACCCGCTTTGAAATAAATGATAATGATAATATCTCTGCCTGGCAACAGATTGTGCTGGACGATGCTGGGAAGGAGAGGACTTTGATTATTGAGAAGGACATGGTCCAGCGTGTGTTTGAGAGGACTAGCGTATGGAAAAGCCCGGGACCGGATCCCATTGGAGGCAGAGGCTGGAGTACTGTGCGGCCCAATTAAGAGGAACTTCCTGTTCCCTCTTCCAGCGTTCAATAGACACCCAGGTGCTTCCACTGCTTTGGAAAACAGCCGCTGTGAACTTCCCAAAGTCTCCCATTCATCCTCATCCAAGGATCACAGGCCCATTGCCCTCGCCTCTCTTTTTCACCACAGGGCAGTGTCTGCTCACCGCTATTATATATATTGCACACTGACTGTTGCCGCAGGAGTTACCCTGGACGTCACATCATCACATTTGCAGATGATCCTGCTGTGATTGGTTTATTGGAGCGAGAACAGACCGTTTAAGTTGAAACTTTAACCGGCCTTATCTCGGAAACGCGCCGGCGAATTACAAACATCTGTAATTCTGGCAGATCGTAGTGCCGGACGAGGCCTTTCCAAAGAGCCCACCCACGCCTTGATCCTCGCGGGACAACGGGAGTTAAGGCCCGTTAAAGTCGGGGGTCCCGCCGAGCAGCGATCCGCGAGGGGGCGTCCCGGAGCCCCGCGACTGTCGTGCTCGGGCAAGGGCCGGGAGGGGTCCTTCCACCTCGAGTTTGAGCGTGCTGGGTCTTTCCGTTCGCGAGATACGAGCGTTTTTCCCAGCGAGCCAATGGGCATGCATACAGGGCGGCCAGAAACTGGGAAAATCGTTTATAACTCGGCCGAAACGCGACGAAAACGCGCGAAATTCACACCGTGCACAGTACGTCTCGAGACGGTTCGAACGAGACCACCCACGGGCGAATCCGTTGAGATTTGGGGTTTTTGACTTTTGTCACCATCACTGAAACAACCAGGCGCTCTGTGCTGGTTCGCCCAAGCCGGGGAGGGCTCTCCATTCCCGGCCAAAAGCGAATTCTCCCGCGGTGCTGGATCCCTCCTCCGAGCAAAGACGGACTCAAAACGGGCAATCCGGTTATTGGGGAAAGACCGTCCGGAGAACCACAGGGTTGAAAGGCAGTCACACAAAGCCCAGCAGAGGCCTCTCTGGGCGGGTAAGAGGGAACCAGGGTGTCTGCGGCAGTCACCCAAGCTCAGCATAGGCACACAACAGCCGGTCAGAACCAGAGTGTTCAAGGCGGTCACCCAAAATAAACACAAGTCCCAAAAAATGCGCCAGGGAGCTCCATGCTCTCAGACCTCCCCGGCCAACCCAGGGAGGATGCCTCGCCCTGGGCACAGTCAGATGGGTGGGGCCCTCTTGGAGGGTGGTTCCGAGCAAAGACGGACTTAAAACGGGCCATCCGGTTATTGACAAGGGGGGGAAAGAAAGACCGTCCGGAGAACCACAGGGTTGAAAGGCAGTCACCCAAAGCCCAGCAGAGGCCTCTCTGGGCAGGTAAGAGATGAAGCTGGAGCAGAGACCCCCCCACCCTGGAGGAGAGGGAACCAGGGTGTCTGCGGCGGTCACCCAAGCCCAGCGTAGGCACACAACAACCGGTCAGAACCAGAGTGTTCAAGGCGGTCACCCAAAATAAACACAAGTCCCAAAAAATGCGCCTGGGAGCTCCATGCTCTCAGACCTCCCCGGCCAACCCAGGGAGGATGCCTCGCCCTGAGCACGGTCGGAGCGGCGGGCCCCTCTGGAGGAACAAGTGCGAGCGGTGACGGACTCAAAATAGCCCATCCGGGTTATGAGAGGAGAGGGCGGTTCGGCTTGACATCGGGGAGCGTGGGTAACCGTCGAGAGGCTCTCACTCTCTCTTTTGGGCTTATAATTCAGTACATCCACCGCGGTGGATAAAAAAAAAAGCGAGAACCAGGGCAGGCACACCCTGGTAACGGCCTGCCCAGGGAATGGGCGCCGTGTTTCGGGCTGAGACTTCCAGTAACCGACCCCCCGGGGACTCTGGCACTGCTAGGGGCAAAAGACACCATGGAGGAAAAAGCACTCCTCAAAAATAAAACAAAGTCCCAAAATCTAAACGCGCCTGTGAGAACCATGCTATCAGACCTCCCTGGCCAGCCCAGGGAGGGTGCCTCGTCCCGGGCACGGTCGGAGCGGCGGGCCCCTCTGGAGGAACGAGTGCGAGCGGTGACGGACTCAAAATAGCCCATCCGGGTTATGAGAGGAGAGGGCGGTTCGGTTTGACATCGGGGAGCGTGGGTAACCGTCGAGAGGCTCTCACTCTCTCTTTTGGGCTTATAATTCAGTACATCCATCGCGGTGGATAAAAAAAAAAAGCGAGAACCAGGGCAGGCACACCCTGGTAACGGCCTGCCCCAGGGAAGGGGCGCCGTGTTTCGAGCTGAGACTTACAGTAACCGACCCCCCCGGGGACTCTGGCACTGCTAGGGGCGAAAGACACCATAGAGGAAAGAGCACTCCTCAAAAATAAAACAAAGTCCCAAAATCTAAACGCGCCTGTGAGAACCATGCTATCAGACCTCCCTGGCCAGCCCAGGGAGGGTGCCTCGTCCCGGGCACGGTCGGAGCGGCGGGCCCCTCTGGAGGAACGAGTGCGAGCGGTGACGGACTCAAAATAGCCCATCCGGGTTATGAGAGGAGAGGGCGGTTCGGTTTGACATCGGGGAGCGTGGGTAACCGTCGAGAGGCTCTCACTCTCTCTTTTGGGCTTATAATTCAGTACATCCATCGCGGTGGATAAAAAAAAAAAGCGAGAACCAGGGCAGGCACACCCTGGTAACGGCCTGCCCCAGGGAAGGGGCGCCGTGTTTCGAGCTGAGACTTACAGTAACCGACCCCCCCGGGGACTCTGGCACTGCTAGGGGCGAAAGACACCCTGGAGGAAAAAGCACTCCTCAAAAATAAAAGCAAGTCCCAAAATCTAAACGTGCCTGGTGAGAACCATGCTATCAGACCTCCCTGGCCAGCCCAGGGAGGGTGCCTTGTCCCAGGCACGGTAAGAACGGTGGCCCCTCTGGAGAAACGAGTGCGCGCAGAGACGGACTCAAAATAGGCCATCTGGGTTATGAGAGGAGAGACGGTTCGGCTTGACTCGGGACCATGCGTACCGTCGAGAGGCCCACTCTCTGTGGGCTTAGAATTCAGTACATCCACCACGGTGGATAAAAAGCAAGAACCAGGGCAGGCACACCTGGTAACAGCCTGCCCAGAGAAGGGGCGCCGTGTTTCGGGCTAAGACTTCCATTAACCCCCCCCCCCCCTCCCCCCCGGGTCTTTTTTCAGAGATCCAAACTCACGGAGCTGGGCGGTCATCCAGGGGGAGACGGAACGGAACGGTGGCCCCTCTGGAGAAACGAGTGCGCGCAGAGACGGACTTAAAATAGGCCATCTGGGTTATGAGAGGAGACACGGTTCAGCTTGACTCGGGACCATGCGTACCGTCAAGAGGCCCACTCTCTGTGGGCTTAGAATTCAGTACATCAACCGTGGTGGATAAAAAGCAAGAACCAGGGCAGGCACACCTGGTAATGGCCTGCCCAATGAAGTGGCGCCGTGTTTCGGGCTGAGACTTCCATTAACCCCCCCCTCCCCCCCGGGTCTTTTTTCAGAGATCCAAACTCACGGAGCAGGGCAGTCATCCAAGGGGAGACGTGCGCCGACCCGGGCACTGATAGGGGCGAAAGACACCCTGGAGGAAAAAGCACTCCTCAAAAATAAAAGCAAGTCCCAAAATCTAAACGTGCCTGGTGAGAACCATGCTATCAGACCTCCCTGGCCAGCCCAGGGAGGGTGCCTTGTCCCAGGCACGGTAAGAACGGTGGCCCCTCTGGAGAAACGAGTGCGCGCAGAGACGGACTCAAAATAGGCCATCTGGGTTATGAGAGGAGAGACGGTTCGGCTTGACTCGGGACCATGCGTACCGTCGAGAGGCCCACTCTCTGTGGGCTTAGAATTCAGTACATCCACCACGGTGGATAAAAAGCAAGAACCAGGGCAGGCACACCTGGTAACAGCCTGCCCAGGGAAGGGGCACCGTGTTTCGGGCTGAGACTTCCAGTAACCAACCCCCCCTTCCCCCCCTTCCCACCAGGTCTTTTTTCAGAAATCCAAACTCACGGAGCAGGGCGGTCATCTAAGGGGAGATGGAACAGAACGGAACGGTGGCCCCTCTGGAGAAACGAGTGCGCGCAGAGACGGACTCTGCCCAGGGAAGTGGCGCCGTGTTTCGGGCTAAGACTTCCATTAACCCCCCCTCCCCCCCGGGTCTTTTTTCAGAGATCCAAACTCACGGAGCAGGGCAGTCATCCAAGGGGAGACGTGCGCCGACCCAGGCACTGCTAGGGGCGAAAGACACCCTGGAGGAAAAAGCACTCCTCAAAAATAAAAGCAAGTCCCAAAATCTAAACGTGCCTGGTGAGAACCATGCTATCAGACCTCCCTGGCCAGCCCAGGGAGGGTGCCTTGTCCCAGGCAAGGTCAGAACGGTGGCCCCTCTGGAGAAACGAGTGCGCGCAGAGACGGACTCAAAATAGGCCATCTGGGTTATGAGAGGAGAGAGGGTTCGGCTTGACTCGGGACCATGCGTACCGTCGAGAGGCCCACTCTCTGTGGGCTTAGAATTCAGTACATCCACCACGGTGGATAAAAAGCGAGAACCAGGGCAGGCACACCTGGTAACAGCCTGCCCAGAGAAGGGGCGCCGTGTTTCGGGCTAAGACTTCCATTAACCCCCCCCTTCCCCCTGGGTCTTTTTTCAGAGATCCAAACTCACGGAGCAGGGCGGTCATCCAAGGGGAGACGTGCGCCGACCTGGGCACTGCTAGGGGCGAAAGACACCCTGGAGGAAAAAGCACTCCTCAAAAATAAAACCAAGTCCCAAAATCTAAACGTGCCTGGGGAGAACCATGCTATCAGACCTCCCTGGCCAGCCCAGGGAGGGTGCCTCGTCCCGGGCATGGTCGGAACGGGGGCCCCTCTGGAGAAACGAGTGTTAAGAGCCCAAAATCCAACACAATGCAGATCATACATACTATGAAGTGGTGAGTCTGTAAGACATTCTGAATGTGGCAAACACTCACACATACACACACACACACACACACACACACACACACACACACACACACACACACACACTTCAGAGTCAGATCAAAGCACTGCTGCAAGATTTGCTGTTGCTACCTAAACCTCAGTGGAGTTGCTTTTTCAGTTCATTCTGAA
This sequence comes from Romanogobio albipinnatus, assembly GCA_023566225.1. Taxonomy (NCBI): domain Eukaryota; kingdom Metazoa; phylum Chordata; class Actinopteri; order Cypriniformes; family Gobionidae; genus Romanogobio; species Romanogobio albipinnatus. Next base: position 57,004,733 of record CM042246.1, on the reverse strand, counting down.
GCAGCACAAAGGCAAAGAGGTTTAGTGCAGCTCAGACTCTGGAGCTTTTACTGGAATCCAGTGAGGATGAAGGAGACTGGGATTTGGAGGATCCTTGGAACAAGACAATAACTTATTTTCCTCACTGTAACAAACAACATCAAAATCTTTCCACATAGCCTACACCAATTTGGGAAACACTAGTTAGGCTACTTCAAGAATATTATTTTTAAAATTGGGATAGGAAAGAATTATACGCATGTCATCATCACCAATGTCATAACTTCATTCAGCGTTTGTGATGCATACATTCATCATCATGTAAAGTTACTGTCTGCTTCAGACTGGATCTGAGTGCTGAAAGTCACTGGTAGCTCTAGCAGTGCCAGTGTGTGATCCAGAACATGTGAGCTGAGCGCCAGAATGCCCTTCATGCTGGTTCAAAAATATGTGAAAGTATTAAGAATATTTTTTTTCATTTAATTCATTTTAATTCATTTAATTTAAGCCATTAGTCGACCAAGCACACATTTATTTTATGTTCATTTAATTACTTCAATATATACTGGAGAGTATTCTAAACCATCGCCTCTGCTATTGTCTGCTTGATTCTAATTTATTAAATTCAGGTAAAAAAAATGTTTGAATAAATTTAAGATACAATTTATACAAAACGAAATTCACTTAGAAGAAAGGCTTTCTACAAAACAAAACTTGAAGGGGTCAAAACCATTTCTGACCCATATTGCTCTTATGATGTGTCCTATCTCATGCTGTTCACTCAATCAACATGGCATTAAAAAAATAACATTATAATATTTAAACTTAAATATTAAACGAATTCCTTTTTTTAAATGGCTATATAGTGCAATACAGAGAAATTTCATGTCGTAGTGGAATTTGAGAGAACGTCGTTTACCGGTGAACGGTTCATGAGCGGAGCGATTGCGCTGGCAGAGAGCGTGTGTGTGCGAGAGGGAAAATTTTATTAATTTAATATTTATTATTAAATAGTTTATAATAGTTTTTATCTTAGATTCTCTAAACTGTTGACTGTTAACTAAATACAATAAATAAAAAAACAGGATGTAGCCTATACTCATTTGAGTCAATGACACTTAATATTGGTTCTACTGGTTCCCAAGTCTTCAGTCATACTGGTTTCGAATGGGTGAGTAGCCTAAATGATGACAGAAGTTTTATTTTTGGATGGACTATACATTTTATCTATTATAATCTATTAATAGGCTACTTGGAGAATAGTGATTCCCAAATTGGTGTATGTGGAAAGATTTTGATGTTGCTTTGTTATATGTACAGATTCAAGTAAATGTGCATTCACTTGTTACTTTAATTATAATTTCACACACTATCCAGTATAATATGAGAAAACAGGAAAACGTGTAGTTTGGTGTTGATATGAGCATTTACACTTCACATATACAGTATATATCATATACAGTGTGTTAACGTTGCAAATACTTATTTTCCTCACTGTATATCTGAGCATTAACAGACACAGAGCTAACTTAATATACAATAAAACAGAATATATTCTGTGCATAAAATATAAGAGATCATGTAAAAATATCACATGCAAATATCACATTGTAGACTTTATATCATATGATAGATTTATGTGCTACACTTGACAATCACATTTATGATTAGTAACATTTAAATCATTCTGGATGAGTTCAATCAAACATTATTATATTTGTAGGCCTGATACTGAAGAGCCTGAAGATTTCTGCTGACAGACTCATCTGAGCTCTTCCTCTGTTCCTCCTTTACATAAAACAAAAGCATCATTTGGCTGAACACTAAACCAACATTAATCCTCAATATCACATGTTTCTGATACGCATGCTAACACACACGCTGCTTTATTTAACTGTAAAGTGTGAGTCTCTTCCAGCTGTATGAAACACATTCACACATTAATCACACATTTATTTCTCCTCATAGACACAGTAGTGAGGCTCTTCTGTGATCACCTGATGCTTTCTGATCCTCTCATGACCGTTTCAGAGATTTAAACCATGATCTAATCGATCTATCAGGGACGTTTGGTGATTGAGCTTCATCTTCATCTACTCTGTAAGGAGGAACCAGAAGAGAAAACAATCAGTGTTCAGTGGAACAAAGTGTAAATTAGTTATATTTTAATGACTGTTTTTGAGTAAAAAGAAGTGACATTAAATTCCTGTAATCAGATTAATTACTGACTTTACACTATCCTGCAGAGATATTCCTCAAACAATATTTGTGCATTAAATACTCTAGATTTCAAACATGAATGGCGTTCGTGTGTGTGTGTGTGTGTGTGTGTGTGTGTGTGTGTGTGTGTGTGTGTGTGTGTGTGTGTGTGTGTGTGTGTGTGTGTGTGTGTGTGTGTGTGTGTGTGTGTGTGTGTGTGTGTGTGTGTGTGTGTGTGTGTGAGACTGCAGAAGGACCTGCGACTCCTATTGAGTCACTGTAAAGGAGAAAAACATGCTAATGAGTGTACGGCGTATGGAATAAACCACAGGGAGCAAACACAAATGTTATCTTCAGTTCAAACCTGTCAGTTAAACTTCCACTAGTTAGTAGTAGTGTGACGTGTTGCTTGTCACAGTAAAAACACACTCGAGACAGAGACATTTCTCATGTGAGGCTGGACGGCTGTGAGCTGAAGCTGAACTGATTTTAGCAGCGTTTTCCTACAATCTGACCAAGTCTATTTTCAAACTGAAATGATTCTCTATTACTGACACAGTTAATAAAGCAGGTGTTGCTGTGTAAAGCTGTGACTGTGTGCTTTTGTTCTCTTTCCTCCTTTGTGTTAAACATTTTAATCAACTTTACATTTTGTTCTCACACAAACCCTTTGTTGCAATAAAGCTTAATGATAATTTCCTCTCATGAATATTTGAAAGGTTTGTTCTCATATCAGAGGTAAATGAAGCTCTCTTTAATATCACAGTGATGTTTCCTCACCTCAGGTCACAGTTTGAGTCTTGTAGCTCGTCTCTGAGCCGCCGCTTTGAGTCTCCGATCTTATTGAATCTTAGATCAAGCTCTTTTAAAAACTGCAGTGCTTTTGAGTTCGTCAAAGACTGAGTTAAAGAAGAAACATCTGTAATGCCACAGGCCCGTAGACTAGAAAGACACAAACAGAGGAAGAGAGATTATCTCACAAACAAATCATTAAGATGAAGAATTTTACACCAATATAATGTGAACTCAGGCTCTTCATGAGATATTGAGTATAAAGTATTTTAGTTTAAACTGTTAAAGTGATTTAAGCATTTTGATTCTTGTGTGTGAATGTGACTGACCTCAATCTCTCCAGTTTACAGTGTGAATCCTTCAGTACGTCACATAAGGGCTTCACTCCTGTGTTTTCTAGTTTATTCCAGCTCAGCTCCAGCTCTCTCAGGTGTGATGGGTTTGATTTCAGAGCTGAAGTCAGGATGAGACTCTGTTTCTCTGTAATACTGCATCTACTCAGACTGAAGACAGAAAGAGAAAATGACTCAGATCTGTGATGATCATCTTATTGAAGAGCTACAGCTTGTAATCTGAATATATATATTAGTGCTGGGAATCGATTAAAAAAAAAACCTAATTAAATCGCATTGCTTTTTTCTGTAATTAATTGCAATTAATCACAAGTTTTTTTTAAAATATTTTTAAATATTTTGATATTGTAATAATTTCAGTTACTCTACAAATTAGTGTAGAAACAATTTAAAGACAGCTTATTTTAAATATGTGTTGTAATGGCATGTTTTTATGAATGAAGGCCAATATCACTGATACTGATGTCTCTATGAAACATTAATGACATTACATTATAAATGAAAGCTGCCAATTTCAACATTTATTAGGCTTACAAAAATAACTTTTAATTTAAGTGAACTTAAAACAATCAAAGGGGTGTACACTAGACTACACTAGATACAGGGAGTGCAGAATTATTAGGCAAGTTGTATTTTTGAGGATTAATTTTACAACATTAATAATTAAACAACAACCATGTTGTCAATGAACACAAAAAACTCATTAATATCAAAGCTGAATATTTTTGGAAGTGGTTTTTAGTTTTAGCTATTTTAGGGGGATATCTGTGTGTGCAGGTGACTATTACTGTGCATAATTATTAGGCAACTTAACAAAAAACAAATTTATACCCATTTCAATTATTTATTTTTACCAGTGAAACCAATATAACATCTCAACATTCACAAAAACTTTCCACTTTCTGGCTGCGTGGAAACTTTCCACTTTCTGGCTGCGTGGAAACTTTCCACTTTCTGGCTGCGTGGAAACTTCCACTTTCTGGCTGCGTGGAAACTTTCCACTTTCTGGCAGCGTGGAAACTTTCCACTTTCTGGCTGCGTGGAAACTTTCCACTTTCTGGCAGCGTGGAAACTTTCCACTTTCTGGCTGCGTGGAACTTTCCACTTTCTGGCTGCGTGGAAACTTTCCACTCTTTCGTGCTGCGTGGAAACTTTCCACTCTTTCGTGCTGCGTGGAAACTTTCCACTCTTTCGTGCTGCGTGGAAACTTTCCACTCTTTCGTGCTACGTGGAAACTTTACACCCTTTCGTACTTTCCACTCTTTCGCGCTGCGTGGAAACTTTACACTCTTTCGTACTTTACACTCTTTCGCGCTGCGTGGAAACTTTACACTCTTTCGTACTTTCCACTCTTTCACGCTGCGTGGAACTTCCACTCTTTCGCGCTGCGTGGAAACTTTACACTCTTTCGCGCTGCATGGAAACTTTACACTCTTTCGTACTTTCCACTCTTTCACGCTGCGTGGAACTTCCACTCTTTCGCGCTGCGTGGAAACTTTCCACTCTTTCGTACTGCGTGGAAACTTTCCACTCTTCCGTACTGCGTTGAAACTTTACACTCTTTCGCGCTGCGTGGAAACTTTACACTCTTTCCACTCTTTCGCGCTGCGTGGAAACTTTACACTCTTTCGTACTTTCCACTCTTTCGCGCTGCGTGGAACTTCCACTCTTTCGCGCTGCGTGGAACTTCCACTCTTTCGCGCTGCGTGCAACTTCTACTCTTTCACGTTGCGTGGAAACTTTCTACTCTTTCGTACTGCGTGGAACTTCCACTCTTTCATACTGCACGGAAACGTTCCACTCTTTCAAGCTGTAAGGAACTTCCCCTTGAGCTGCGTCCATGGAAACTTTCCATTTCTTACTGGAACCTGAGAACATAAAGGAGAAAGATAAGAGTGTTTGGTCGGGAGATTCTTACTGTGTACTAGTCAATAAGGGTTTGGTGGGCTTTTTTGATGTGGAACCGATTGGTCCTGATATAGCTTTGGAAAGCGTCGGAGGACCATCTCCTGAGAGCTTGGATCTGCTGTTGGAAGAGGACTTTTTTGAGCTGCTGAGGTTGCTGCCCCAATACGGAAGGAGTGGCTTGAAAAGTTCTTTGCTGGGACCCCTGATGGTTGGAGAACGGATTTGAGGTGTTTCTGGAACCAAAAGTGTGTCACAGTTTTGTTAGATTCATCTGAAACTGGGGTTCCAGGGGAGAACTTCTCCATTCAAAATTAAGCCAGAAATGGAAGCTTTAGCGTAAGTTCTGCCAGGAAGACTTAATTGTCATGTCACTTTAATTTTATCTATCCAATCACATGCTAAATACCTGGGTATAAAAGATCGGTACTTACACATGTCTGAGTTCGCAGATGCTGACGCTCCAATTCACCGCCATCCTCCCCACCACCTCCAAGTCAAATCCTTCCCTACATCCACCCCACCACCACCAGGATGGTCCCTTCCATACCTCACGGGGGGGTCGGCTGCGCCTCTGCCTTCGTCTTCAGGCAGGATATGCAGAGTCCGGACCCTCAGATTGCGAGCTACGGACGGGGCCTATGCCAATATACTTTATTGCTTGCTGGGTTGTTAATAAATGGATAATTGTCACAGTATTTATTCTCCCGAGTCTTTCTGGCAGAACTGACTGGTCAGTCATCTCGCCTTTAGTTAAAGCGCTTTTTACGATGCCGATTGGTTCAAAGCAGCTTCACAGTGTTAAACAGAAAATAATGCAGAATTTGATTCTGACTGATATGATTAGATTGCGATGAGAGGTTGAAAATGTTGATGAAATCCAAGCATCTAAGGAAACCAGAAAAGCTAGGAGGACATGGCGTTGAGTGTTCGGGCGGTATTGAGGGGCTGGTAGTCTGTGCGGAGGGTGTCAATACCTTTGAGGATACCAGTGTTATAGGTTGTCTAGTGTCGGGACGGGTGGGCTGGGATCTTTGAATCCCTTTGATCAGAGAGAGGTTGGTGAATTGTTTATCTCGGGGGAGGAATTGCCGTACATCAATTGTGGAAAACTGGATGCAGCTCAAGTAACCTTTGATGTATTAAGGTAGAAAATAAATGAGGTGATTGAAAGGAGAGAAAAATCAGGGAACGGAATGTTTATAAGAGAAGTAAAATGCTTTAAACATCTCCAGGCCGTCATGTAGGATTGAGGTTTCTGGGAAAGAACATCACTGCTTTGGCAGTGGAGAAAATTAGCCAGAGAAACTGAGCTCTTGTGAGAGCAGAGGGGTCAGCACTGCTGTAGCAGTGGAGAAAATTAGCCGGAGAACCTGAGGGAGCAGAGAAAATGGCACTGCTGATGCAGTGGAGAAAATTAGCCGGAGAAACTGAGCTCCTGTGGGAGCAGAGGGAACAGCACTGCTGTAGTAGGAGAAATTAGCCCGATTAAACGAAGCTCCTGTGGGAGCCAAGGGAACAGCACTGCTTTGGCAGTGGAGAAAATTAGCCAGAGAAACGAAGCTCCTGTGGGAGCAGAGGGAACAGCACTGCTGTAGTAGGAGAAATTAGCTAGAGAAACGAAGCTCCTGTGGGAGCCGAGGGAACAGCACTGCTGTAGTAGGAGAAAATTAGCTAGAGAACAAAGCTCGTGTGGGAGCCGAGGGAACAGCACTGCTGTAGTAGGAGAAATTAGCCAGAGAAACGAAGCTCCTGTGGGAGCCGAGGGAACAGCACTGCTGTAGTAGGAGAAATTAGCCAGAGAACGAAGCTCCTGTGGGAGCCGAGGGAACAGCACTGCTGTAGTAGGAGAAAATTAGCCAGAGAACGAAGCTCCTGTGGGAGCCGAGGGAACAGCACTGCTGTAGTAGGAGAAAATTAGCTAGAGAAACGAAGCTCCTGTGGGAGCCGAGGGAACAGCACTGCTGTAGTAGGAGAAAATTAGCCAGAGAAACGAAGCTCCTGTGGGAGCCGAGGGAACAGCACTGCTGTAGTAGGAGAAAATTAGCTAGAGAAACGAAGCTCCTGTGGGAGCCGAGGGAACAGCACTGCTGTAGTAGGAGAAAATTAGCCAGAGAAACGAAGCTCCTGTGGGAGCCGAGGGAACAGCACTGCTGTAGTAGGAGAAAATTAGCCAGAGAAACGAAGCTCCTGTGGGAGCCGAGGGAACAGCACTGCTGTAGTAGGAGAAATTAGCCAGAGAAACGAAGCTCCTGTGGGAGCCGAGGGAACAGCACTGCTGTAGTAGGAGAAAATTAGCCAGAGAAACGAAGCTCCTGTGGGAGCCGAGGGAACAGCACTGCTGTAGTAGGAGAAAATTAGCCAGAGAAACGAAGCTCCTGTGGGAGCCGAGGGAACAGCACTGCTGTAGTAGGAGAAAATTAGCCAGAGAAACGAAGCTCCTGTGGGAGCCGAGGGAACAGCACTGCTGTAGTAGGAGAAAATTAGACGGAGAAACGAAGCTCCTGTGGGAGCCGAGGGAACAGCACTGCTGTAGTAGTGGAGAAAATTAGCCAGAGAAAACTCTTATTTTGAAATGTTTATGTCTTATTATTGCAGATGCTCATTCAAATTCATATGAAAGAGATAAAACAACAACAACAACCTTTATTTCTATAGCACGTTAAAAAACAACATAAGTTGACCAAAGTGCTTTACTCTCTCAACAGTACTAATAAAACGTTGACAAAACACCCCGATATAAACACACAAAACACAAACACACATCTCAAACTCCCAGTCCTTATGGGCAGTTGTAAGCAAGAGAGAAGAGATGTGTTTTCGACACAGATTTAAAACATCCTAAGGATTCACAAGATCTGATATGCCGAGGGAGGCTATTCCGGAGGCGTGGCGCAGCCACAGAGAAAATTCAGTCTTATAACAGTATACACCGTTTTCTTTACTGTGATTTATATCTTAATATGTTGTCATTGTTGATACGAATTCGCTTTGCATAAATGTATGCTATTCATTGATTGTGAAATGCTCTGAACTGAAGCATTCTGAAGCATTGTTCAAGCCAGTAGAACGCACAACGGTGCCACATTCAGAAACGTGATCGCTCACATTAATTCAATGAAATCATAGCTTTTGAATTTTTTCTGTTTCATAAAAATATATATATATATATATATATTTCAATATATAAGATATTGATGTTACATTTAAGAAAGCGTGTGCTCCCAAATACATTGTTCAGTTCGCACACGTCTATTTATATTCACAAAGGGAGTATGGTCGCACTGTGTTGAGCCCTGTGAGCTTATGTGAGCGTCAAGTTGAGAAGTATTGAATCAAGGCGGTGATTATCAGCTGATTCCAACTAGTAGCTGATTGTTTGGCGTAATATGCACTGTTGCATTGACAGCATTTTAGTGATTTAGCCTCACAATACGTTCGCTCGCTTTACCAGCAGCGAGTAAATTGATCGTTCATCACCACGGCGACCGCATGCGCGTACATGATGAACGCATTTCTCCTGTGTGAAAAGTATCTGCCTGTACTGTAGTACACAGAGGCGGAAAGATCGCAAGAAAAGAAAAGTAAAAGAGCTGTAATACATTATCTTAAGACAGGAACTGTTGTAGTTCTCCCTGTTGCAAGTCTGTGCTGTGTGTACTCCTTTACACTGTCCGAGCACTGCTCTCGCGGTTGGCTCGTGAATGCTGATGGAAGCGGCCGAAAGGGGTTTTTAGATAGCTTATAAATTTGTAAGGAAAAGATTTTAGTATTGTAGAGTTGCTTCGAGCCGTGCAGACAGCGTGGGCGGGCGGGGCGACCTGCCGGAAATGCCCTCCATGCTGAAAAAACTGTCAACAAAATGGAGGTAGGACGGCTGAGTACTCTCCACCTGTGTCAATTATCTGACATGTTCCTCCCGAACCTCGTTTAGTGAAACAGCATTTGGATGCGTGTAATGGAGCATTGTCCTGCATGAAAATCATGTTTTTCTTGAAGGATGCAGACTTCTTCCTGTACCACTGCTTGAAGAAGGTGTCTTCCAGAAACTGGCAGTAGGACTGGGAGTTGAGCTTGACTCCATCCTCAACCCGAAAAGGCCCCACAAGCTCATCTTTGATGATACCAGCCCAAACCAGTACTCCACCTCCACCTTGCTGGCGTCTGAGTCGGACTGGAGCTCTCTGCCCTTTACCAATCCAGCCACGGGCCCATCCATCTGGCCCATCAAGACTCACTCTCATTTCATCAGTCCATAAAACCTTAGAAAAATCAGTCTTGAGATATTTCTTGGCCCAGTCTTGACGTTTCAGCTTGTGTGTCTTGTTCAGTGGTGGTCGACTTTCTGCCTTTCTTACCTTGGCCATGTCTCTGAGTATTGCACACCTTGTGCTTTTGGGCACTCCAGTGATGTTGCAGCTCTGAAATATGGCCAAACTGGTGGCAAGTGGCATCTTGGCAGCTGCACGCTTGACTTTTCTCAGTTCACGGGCAGTTATTTTGCGCCTTGGTTTTTCCACACGCTTCTTGCGACCCTGTTGACTATTTTGAATGAAACGCTTGATTGTTCGATGATCACGCTTCAGAAGCTTGGCTATTTTAAGACTGCTGCATCCCTCTGCAATATATCTCACTATTTTTGACTTTTCTGAGCCTGTCAAGTCCTTCTTTTGACCCATTTTGCCAAAGGAAAGGAAGTTGCCTAATAATTATGCACACCTGATATAGGGTGTTGATGTCATTAGACCACACCCCTTCTCATTACAGAGATGCACATCACCTAATATGCTTAATTGGTAGTAGGCTTTCCAGCCTATACAGGTTGGAGTAAGACAACATGCATAACGAGGATGATGTGGTCAAAATACTCATTTGCCTAATAATTCTGCACTCCCTGTAGATAGATAGATAGATAGATGAATGAATGAATGCAATGAATGCAACTTTAATTGCGTGGAAAGAGGCAATTAAATGCCACACAGGATTTTTTTTATTCCATTGTGCTAGTTTTCTATAGTTTATAATGTAAACATTAGACCGTTACACAAACAGAGGCGTAGACCATTAGACTGTTGCGCTCGCATCTCTTCCACACTTTTGCAGAGTATCGTTCGTGCATGACGCGGCTCAGGGCCGTAACCACCATAGACAAGTCCCCCCAATAAATAGAAATGGCCAAATTTAATAAGTTACATTTTTGGTCTGGTTTGCCTCAGTGGTCTAACAGCGCTCATCAATGTCAAAATGATTGAGATGGCCAATCAAATCAAAGTAGGCGGGGTTTACGTTCTCTTTTGGCTCGTGCAGTGCACAGTCTTCACACACAGACGAGCGGTCAGTCTATCGCTATCGTTGCGGAGAGAGACTCTATTCTTTCCTGTGAAATCACAAAACAAAATGCACACAAACGTGTCCCTGCTCTTAATATACAATCATTGATGAACATGTTTGATTTTAATAAAGAAGAAGAAAAAACTATTTTAGGATGGATTCGAACCCAGAACCTTTGACACAGTTTACAAAGATTCTGCCCCCAGACCACTAGGGAGTGTGTATGTCAACAGCAGATCTATGTATTTATTTACTAATGCGAAGAATCTGGGGACTAATAATATATTTGAAGCAAATATTGTTTGCAAATATTCCCAAAAGGATTATTTCCCAACTAGAATTAGATCTAGAATTTAGTTCACTGTTCTGTTTCTTTATGCTTTATAAAAATTAAAATAAAAAGTCCCCCCCAATGTTCAAGACATGGTTACGGCCTTGACGCGGCTTTATAAACGCGGCACTCAAGTTAAAAATAAAAAAAACGTGTCTCTAGACCTGCATATCACGTTTTTAACCGCAAAAACGCGTCCTGTGTGAAAGGCCCTAAACTGATCAGATAAACAGCTCATTTTTATTTCAGTGCTGTTAAAGTCAGCTTGCCTCGTACATTCAGTTTACAGCACCAACAGCAAGCCGAAGAGGGCAAGGTTTCAACTCAACTATGCAATTGCATTTTAAACACTTTATGTTCTAGCTACATTATGTTCTAGCTCTGTCCATGCAATGAATGCACGTTCCCTTTCGTTCAGTCACTACGACGTACGTTAGTGACTAACGAATGGGGGTTTCGCTTAGAAGCCAATTATCTTCGAGAATTCAACAGCGCCCAATGGCAGTGCCAATGCCATGGGCATGCGGAATTTGCATGCGTAACTCCGCCCCACCTCGTGGGTATATAAGGAAGTACGCTGGCAACATCGCATTATGTTTCTGCTTTGGAGCCAAGAGTATCTCTTCACTCCTTCAAGCCTGATCCTGAGTCTTCGACAAAGCTTTGAGACGAGCAGCTTTCCAGAGGCGTTGGTGTTACGGCGCGTTCCAGTGATCATCATACTGCCTGCCTGCTGATCTGCGCAGTGGTCCGTCTGACAGCTGGTGTGTGGTCGCTGGGCGCTTCGGCGTTCTCTGCGAGGCTTTCCTCTCCTAAAAGAGCTTGCACGTGACGCGTCCTTTTCAGGATGTCTCGTCCGTGTACTTCTGGGTGTGGCCGGTTGCTTTCTTCTTCTGATGGGCACAAACACTGTCTGGTATGTTTGGGCTTTCAGCATGCCCAGGCAGCGTTTGTGGATGAGTCATGTTCCCACTGCGGGAATATGACCATCGCGGTGTTGCGGTCAAGACTCCATGACCTTCGTAAAGAAGTGAGAGTCCCCTCTACCACACCCCGATCTACTGAGTCCCCGAGGCCCAGTACTTCGGCTGATGGTCAGGGTAACCTGACGGTTACGGTGTGGAACAAAGCCCCGACGCTCATGCCTCGGGCCACACCCCCGTCTTGCACACTGCAACCCGCGAGTGTCCAGACGCAGATCGCGGGGCCTGCTTCGGCCCCCCCGCGCATCTCGTTTGGCGCTCCAGAGGAGGATGCGATGTCGGTCACCGCATCACAAGGTGGGCTCGAGTCCTCTGAGGATGATGACTCGGCTGTGTTGCCGCCTTCGGGTGTTCCAGCATTGCCCGAGTCGGACCCAGAGCTGACAGCCATGCTGTCTCGGGCAGCCGCGAGCTTAGGGATAGAGTGGAACCCTCCGCCCTGTCCCGAACGCTCAAGGCTCGATGATTGGTTTTTGGGAGCCCGCGCTGACAACCGTCTGTCCCCGCCCCCAATACCTTTCTTTCCCGAGCTGCATGAGGAACTCGCGCGGTCCTGGAAGTCCCCGTTGTCTTCCCGTGACCGGTCAGCGACTTCCTCCGCCTTCTCCGCCCTCGATGGGGCGGCGGCTAAAGGGTACACTGGGGTCCCCCCAGTTGAACGTTCTGTTGCGATGCAACTGTGTCCTCAGAGCGCTTCGACTTGGCGCGGCGATCCAAAGCACCCCTCCAAAGCCTGTCGATTCACATCAACCTTGGTGGCGAAATCGCACAGAGCCGCGGGGCAGGCCGCCGCTTCTTTGCATGCCATGGCGATCCTTCAGGTCTACCAGGCCAGGATCCTCAAGGACATGCACGAGGGTGGAGTTGATCCGGGGCTCTTAAATGAGCTGCGTGCCGCCACCGACCTCGCTCTCCGGGCGACGAAGGTGACCGCACGCTCCCTGGGTCAAGTGATGTCCACAAACGTGGTCCAGGAGCGTCACCTTTGGCTGAACCTGGCAGATATGCGGGACACCGAGCGAACCCGGTTCCTCGATGCCCCCATATCCCAGGCCGGCCTCTTCGGCGGGGCGGTTGAGGACTTTGCCCAACAGTTCTCAATCGCCCAGAAGCAGACTGAGGCTATAAAACACGTACTGCCCCGGCGGCCAGCTGCTGCCTCCACCCAGCCGCCGGCACAGTCGCCTCAGTCTGCTCCACGCCGAGGACGCCCTCCTAAGGCTCCCGCCCCTCCCACCCGGTCCAAGCAGCAGCCTTCACCCGGGCCGGGTCGCGGAGGAAGCCGTAGGAAGGCGTCCAAGTCCCCTCAGGCCGCCCCGCGCCCCGCTAAACGCCAGGCCAAGCGGCGCTCCTGAGACGGACGGCTCAGGGATGGGAAATTCTTTCGAGGAGATGGTAGCAGGACCACTCCTTCCCCCGGTGGAGGGCCGGGGGAGAATCCTTTGTTCAGCTGCTGGCCCACGGGTCAGCAGCACCCTATTTTGGTCAAAGAAAGAATTAACACTCCCATCCCTGAGCCCACAGAGTCCGGCGATGACAGTGCGCGCCACCCACGGGTCCCGCCACTCGCATCCCACTCTGTCGCCAGCCTCCTGGCAGAGCAGACCCCAGTGGAACGTGCGTCCTTCCCTGGTCTCCTCTGTCAGGACGCAGCAGTCAACCGTGCCCCCGCACCGGGACGCCCCTCAGCCTCCCATGTCCGGGCCGGTGACGCTGCATCGCTGCAAGCCCACACCGGGTACGTCTGTGCTCCGAATGACCCCGCTGGCGCAGTTTTTGGAAGTCTGGCTTCAGCTTCCAGGGCTGTCCCGCTGGGTCGCGCGGACCATCAGGCGCGGCTACGCGATTCAGTTCGCGCAGGTTCCTCCCTGCTTCCGGGGAGTCCGCTCCACTATGATCGGGGCCAATGCCCCCGTCATGCGAGCGGAGATTGCCACCCTACTGGCGAAGGGTGCGATCGAACCTGTCCCTCCAGCCGAGATGAACTCCGGGTTTTACAGCCCGTACTTCATCGTACCCAAAAAGACCGGTGGGCTACGGCCAATCCTGGACCTGCGCGTCTTGAACCGTTACCTTCACCGGTTTCCGTTCAAGATGTTGACAGCGAAACGCCTTTTCGAATGCGTTCGTCCAGACGATTGGTTTGCAGCGATCGACCTGAAGGACGCCTACTTCCATGTCTCCATTCTACCTCGACACAGACCGTTCCTACGGTTTGCTTTCGAGGGGCGGGCATATCAGTACGCAGTTCTACCATTCGGGCTATCTCTGTCCCCTCGCGTCTTTACGAAGATTGCCGAGGCAGCCCTTGCGCCCCTTCGGCAGCACGGGGTTCGCATCCTGAATTACCTCGACGACTGGCTCATACTGGGTCACTCTCGGGAGCAGGTTTGCGGACACAGAGATCAGGTGCTCCATCACCTAGCCCGTCTGGGCCTTCGGGTCAACTGGGAGAAGAGCAAACTTTGCCCCGCGCAGAGGATCTCTTTTCTCGGTATGGATATCGACTCGGTCGCCATGTGCGCGCAGCTTTCGAGCGAGCGCGCGCAGTCTCTGCTGACTTCCCTTCGTCAACTCGAGGGCAAGAATGCGGTTCCACTGAAACTATTTCAGAGGCTCCTGGGGCATATGGCATCTGCAGCCGCGGTGACGCCGCTCGGATTGCTTCATATGAGACCGCTTCAGCACTGGCTACGCGATCGAGTCCCGAGATGGGCATGGCGGTCTGGCACGCTCCGGGTACAAGTGACTCGGGCCTGCTTACAGACTCTCACCCCGTGGTCGAACCTCGAGTTTCTACGGACCGGAGTGTCCTTAGAACGAGTTTCCCTGCATACTGTTGTATCAACAGATGCGTCATCCACCGGGTGGGGTGCCATGTGCAATGGACAAGCAGCCGCGGGCTCCTGGACAGGACCCCAGCGCCTTCTGCATGTCAATTGCCTCGAGTTACTGGCAGTACGGTTCGCCCTGCACCGCTTACGAGCGTTGCTGAGGGGTCAACATGTACTAGTCAGGACAGACAACACGGCCGTAGTAGCGTACATCAACCACCAGGGCGGTCTACGCTCCCGCCGTATGTCTCAACTCGCCCGCCATCTCATTCTATGGAGTCAGAAGCACCTGAGGTCCCTTCGTGCTGTCCACATCCCGGGAGAGTTGAACTGTGCAGCCGACGAGCTGTCACGGATTCAGCCCCTCCCCGGAGAGTGGAGACTCCATCCCCAGACGGTTCAGCTGATATGGGAACGGTTCGGCGACGCACAGGTAGACCTGTTTGCCTCCCAGGACTCTTCCCATTGCTCCCTGTTTTATTCTCTGACCTCGGCACGGATGCACTGGCGCACAGCTGGCCGTCAGGGCTACGCAAATATGCGTTTCCCCCAGTGAACCTTCTTGCACGGGTACTGTGCAAGATCAGGGAGGACAAGGAGCAGGTCATGTTGGTCGCCCCGTATTGGCACGGCCAGGCCTGGTTCCCAGAACTTCTACTCCTTGCGACAGCCCCTCCCTGGCCTATCCCTCTGAGACCGGACCTTCTCTCTCAGAGACGGGGCACTCTTTGGCACCCGCGTCCGGCGTTCTGGAAGCTCCACGTGTGGCTTCTGGACGGGACGCGGCAGGTTTGAGTAGTCTTCCACCTGCGGTGGTCGCTACCATCACTTCGGCTAGAGCTGAGTCTACACGACGTCTCTATGCTTTGAAGTGGAACCTCTTCGTCACATGGTGCTCTTCCCGCCAAGAAGACCCCTGGAAATGCCCGATCGGGTCTGTGCTATCGTTTCTCCAGGAGGGGGTGGAACGAAGGCTGTCTCCTTCCACCCTTAAAGTGTATGTGGCCGCAATATCTGCCTACCACGATCTCCTGGGGGACAAAAAGGTAAGTCAGCACGACCTGATCATCAGGTTCCTGAGGGGGGCGAGGAGACTGAATCCTCCTCGCTCTCCTCTCGTACCCTCTTGGGACCTCTCAGTAGTTTTAAGTGCTCTGCAGAGGCCTCCATTTGAGCCTTTGCGGTCAGCTGAGATTAAATTCTTGTCTATGAAGACTGCTCTGCTGACCGCATTGGCCTCGCTTAAGAGGGTCGGGGACCTGCAAGCATTTTCGGTTGACGAAGCGTGCCTAGAGTTCGGGCCGGCTAACTCTCACGTGATCCTGAGACCCCGGCCCGGATATGTGCCCAAGGTTCCCACCACTCCGTTCCGAGACCAGGTGGTGAACCTGCAAGCGCTGCCTTTGGAGGAGGCAGACCCAGCTCTTTGTCTGTTATGGTGGAGAGCGGAAGGGAAGTGCTCTCTCGAAACAGAGGTTGTCTCACTGGATAGTGGACACCATTGTTTTGGCTTACCAGCAGCAAGGTCGACCATGTCCCCTTGGGGTTAGGGCACACTCCACTCGGAGTGTGGCCTCCTCTTGGGCTTTAGCTCATGGCGCCTCGCTAACAGACATCTGCAGAGCTGCAGGCTGGGCGACACCCAACACATTCGCCAGATTCTGCAATCTCCGAGTGGAGCCAGTGTCCGACTATGTACTCGCCCCTACGGGTGGCCGGTAATGGGCCAGGCTCAGGTGTCTTCGCTTGCTCGCCATTCCACTCCACGGACTGGATACGTGCGATATTTTTCCCTCAGGTGAGCTCCCCGAGAGCCCTGAGCTCCTCCAGCACTGCTTACGCCGACATCAGTTCAGTCTGCCCTTTCAAGCCCAGACCCTCATGTCCGGCCAGGTGCTCCGTGTGCATGGTTCCCCTACGGCGACCCCCACACGAGTATTCCCACCGTAAGCCTCCTCAGCGAGCAGGTGTCTTTCCCTCGGCAAGTCCCTGCCACCCCTAGGGTTAAAAATCCACCTTCGGCTGGTACCCTAGAGATCTTCCATATGCAGCCCTTAGCGGGTCATATGTGTATTCTTAAGTCCTCCCTACGGGTAGGCATCTTGGCATTCCCTCACTGGGATATGCTTCCCAGTGTACCTTGGTATTCCTGTGATAAGTGGGAGTCCTTCGTCCGTACTAGTCTTACGACAGGGTACTCTCACTTACGCAGGGCACTGGATGACGGCTGAGTGGCGTTGTTGTATTGGAACCCCCATTCGTTAGTCACTAACGTACGTCGTAGTGACTGAATATAAAGGGAACGTCTCGGTTACGTATGTAACCCTCGTTCCCTGAGGAGGGAACGGAGACGTACGTTTCCTCTGCCACGTCAGCCGTGCTGCTGGAACGCGGAGTTCAGTCTTGGCTCCTGCAGCAGTAACATAATGCGATGTTGCCAGCGTACTTCCTTATATACCCACGAGGTGGGGCGGAGTTACGCATGCAAATTCCGCATGCCCATGGCATTGGCACTGCCATTGGGCGCTGTTGAATTCTCGAAGATAATTGGCTTCTAAGCGAAACCCCCATTCGTTAGTCACTAACGTACGTCTCCGTTCCCTCCTCAGGGAACGAGGGTTACATACGTAACCGAGACGTTCTTAAATGAGCGAGTTTAAGATAATTTCAACTTGGCATGAATAAAAAAAAATCAAATCAGAGATGCATATTAATATTTACAAGATACACATTCACGAATACAACTCCTCGTAATTACCGGAATAGCACGCAAATATATCTGCCCGTTTTCGTTCATGTGTCCTCTGCTTTTCTGCTACAGACTGAAACGCGCACGCGCAGCCAATAACACGCCGCGCCGTTATTTCCAGTCAGACCCGGCCCAAGGCATAAGCGAACTAAGCGGCTGCTTAGGGCCCCCTTTGCAACCAGGGGGCCCCCAAGAGCACATGAAATGACTTTTTGCAGTATGTTATTTCATGATGATTGAAATCGCGAAATGGCCTTAAACAATTACTTAATAAACTGCAAAAAGTTTTCTAATATATGCGCGGATTGATTCTGACAGCATTGCACCATCGGTTCAAAGTCCAAGTGCATAACGTTACTATGAATGGTAACCCGGTTGCCCGGTAACCTTTTTATGAATGGATGGATTTGAGAATGTGATATGGTTTAGTACGAATATCTTGTCTGACGTGCTGCATGTTTTGTACAGAGTACAGCATAGCTTCCAGTTTCTCAATAAATGTTTTTCTGCAAGTGGCATATCGTCCCCTTGGAATTATAAGTTGTGTGGCCTATATTTTGGAAGTTTTTATTTAGAAAATAAAAAGGTTCTTTCTACACAATCGAATGGAATGCAAAAAATATATATTTATTTCCGCCAAAATAAAAGCTCTGTTTATTGTTTGAAAGAAATCAACATTTCTTGTTTTTAAAAGAAGTCTCTTTTGCTCACCAAGGCTGCATTTATTTGATCAAAAATACAGTACAGTAAAAACTGTAATATTGTGAAATATTATTATAATGTAAAACATCTGTTTTATATGTGAATATAGTAAAGTGTGATTTATTCCTGTGATTAAAGCTGAATTTATCATCATTACTCCAGTCTTCAGTGTCACATGACCCTTCAGAATTCATTCTGATATGAGGATTTGATGCTCAAGAAACATTTATGATTATTATCAATGGTGAGAACAGGTTGTATAATATTTTTAGGATTCTTTGAAAGCTTTCTATTTCAGAGAAATGCTGTTCTTTTGAATCTCCTATTAATCAAAGAATCCTCTGGAAAAGTGAGCATATTCAGCATAAGATTACTTACATTTTTTTTTTTTAAAGTACATATCCCAGTCTGAACTGTAGTACAGTAAGGCTTTGAATATTAACACCTGACCACACCTGTGGGTTTGCTACTGTTACAATTAAAAACGTATAAGGGTAAGACCATTACTGCCAGACATGATGAAAGCAACACAGCTTCAACTACTAAAATTGATACTGGGTGTGCGAATTATCAATAATTGACAATAGTCAATTGTATTGGTGGCACAGAGGGGCCCCCAAATAAAATTCTGCTTAGGGCCCCATAAGGGCTTGGGCCGGCCCTGTTTCCAGTTAATAAAGGAAAAAATACTGCAAATTTCTGGTGATATTTTTGTGATTGTTTGGGGCATTCTACAGCCCTTCATCAAAACTTTCAACACAGAGCCCACCTCAGATTGTTTTAATCAATGCACAAATCATAAAAAACAAGTGAACAATATCAGTTCCTAAATTCTGATTGGGTGGGCTCAGCCCCTGCCTAGAACCGGCCCTGATCGTACTGCTATAGAGGACTATTATTTTGTTGAACATGCTCAGATTTGCTTGACCGAGTTAAGCAATATCATACGAGCAAGAGTGCTATTTTCCAGAGTATATCAGCACGATTGCCAAATGCGATGTTAATTTTATATAACAGATAAACAATAAGGCTTGACTATTTTTATAGACAACGTTGATATTTATTTATTTGACAGTTTTTGCTCTATTTTTCCAACAAAAATAGATTCAAACAAATCAGAAAAGTTGCCTCTCTCAGCAATGTTTCGTTCTGGAATAATTCACCGTTTTTGAACAGTCGGTTTGAACGAATTAGCCGCCAACTACTGACAGTTTTATAGTTTCATATAGGCCTGGAATAATACAATTTTCCCAACATTTCATATTTCTATAATTAAAATATTATATTTAGAACATAAATCTAATAATCTCAAAATTATTTGGGCAATTTGAATTACAGTGTAAGTGGATTTTGATAAATGGTAAGATGGATTTAGTTGATACTGATTTCATTTCATTCTTATAACAGCCATATAGTGTAGGCTATCGTGGTAAATAGATACACTATGGCTGTTAAGATACTATATTATATATAACTTGCAGCACTGATACACTGTTATGGTACACTATACACACAGATACACTATGGTAATTACTTAAAAAGATGGTCAACAATATGTAACTTTACTTTATAAGAGGTGTGCCCAAAAAAGTGAGCATGCAGTTTTGAGAACACCAAGGAAAGAGCACGTTCTTTAGTCTGTTTGGATCCTTCAAACTCAAGTTTGCACTTGTTTGGTTTACCTGTTTACACGTTAATAACCTCGACGCGTGATTTACCATATAAGCGTTCTTAATGTGCGCTCTGGAGTCACAGAAAACACGCGTTTTTTAAATAGCAAATCATGCGTTGAGTACGTGCGATTTGATATAAAAACTTGCGCTTTTATGGGGTGTTGTTTATATATTTACTTTGCTAACTAAGCAATCAGTCGTGTCAATCGTCGCGTACCTTGCCGTGAGCAGAAGCCGTGACCAATGACGTGTGATAAGTATCGAAAGCCAAATGGGTCAGAATTTGCGTGCTTTTCATCGCTGTATTAATATTAAAACGCTGTTTTCATAACGCCGCCAAGCGTTAAATAAGCGGCGTCAGGCGTTAAGTTAATGTCTCACGCCGCCATGCGTTAAAATAACGCCACTCGCCGAAAGACGCTAAGTTGACGCCACACACCACTCAAAATGCAGATTTATAAGCTCATCTACATGGGCACACCTCTACTAGGTTTGAGGACTCTACGGCAAGTCAGAGCATCCAGTTTGCAAGAGCACGAAGATGGCATTGGTTTGCAACATTAACACACGTTAATTTGGCCAGAACTAATATATATATTTTTGTTTTTATTATTAATATTTTAATTCCATTTATATGTAAAGCACTTTGAGTTGCCATTGTGTATGAATGAGATAAATAAACTTGCCTTGCCACAAATCCCTCATTAACAAACAGACACAAACACTTTGGTATTCAACATAATACAATAACACTGATCAATATTTTCCAGACACAAAATTAGATAAATTAGCCATTCATCAAAAGTGCTGAGATGAGATTTTGTCTCGTCTATGGTCAGTGGTGGTTTATCTTACCCCGGGGGCATCTTACCCAGACTTACACGATCAGTTCATTGTTTTAAATACTTGAAATGCAATTATTTACTAGTTCAAAAGTCACTTTTAATTTTGACCAATGGCAAAGGCCAGAAGATGCAATGCTACAGTATAAATGATGTGACTTGAACTAAACAGTGAACTGTAATCCCACTGTAACTGTACAGTATAATGATACTAACTGTAGTTTCTCCAGCTGTGATTGTGGGATCATCAGTAGATCACTGAGGTTTCTCACTCCAGAGTCTCCTAGTTTATTCCCGCTCAGCTCCAGCTCTCTCAGGTGTGATGGGTTTGATTTCAGAGCTGAAGTCACAGCAGAACAACCTTCATCTGTCATATCACAGTAGATTAGCCTACATTAGGAGAAATAAGAAAAACAAACTCTTTATTCTGTTTCATTCAAATATCAAAACACTATTTCTATCTTGTCTGTGAATGTGACTGACCTCAATCTCTCCAGTTTACAGTGTGAATCCTTCAGTGCGTCACATAAGGGCTTCACTCCTGTGTTTTCTAGTGTATTCCAGCTCAGGTCCAGCTCTCTCAGGTGTGATGGGTTTGATTTCAGAGCTGAAGTCAGGATGAGACACTGTTTCTCTGTAATACTGCATCTACACAGACTGAAGACAGAAAGAGAAAAGGACTCAGATCTGTGATGATCATCTTAATAAAGAGTTACAGCATATAGTCTGTCATTTACTCTCATATAAACATTGATCAGCGAACATAAACAGAAGCTCAACCGAACTTGAATGACGCGTGAGAACAAACGTGCTGCAGTTACACATAACACACGAGAATAAACCTCATTGGTTACGGTTGAGCTTCTGTTTATGTTCGCTGATCAATGTTTATATGAGAGTAAAAGCCTTCATTAAATCGGTTCATCATAAAAAGTGATCAAGTCTCTTCAGAACATTTGGACTAAACCCCTCAATTCATATGGATTAGTTTTCTGGTCTCTTTATGAACTTTTTGAAGTTGCAATGACGTTGCTGTCTATGGAGGGCTCAGATTTCATCAAAGGATCTTCATTTGTATTCTGAAGATGAACAAAAGTCTTATGGGTTTGGAATGACATGAGGGCGAGTAATTCATTTTCATTTTTGGGTGAAATAACCCTTTAATGATGATGCCGAACCAGGAGAGAGATTGAATATGTCGACGTCGAAGGCGCAAAGACACGAGAAGTATAAGGCTTCCCCCACAAATAATATATTTATAACGTAATATAAATATGAATAAACACTGCTACAGCTTCTTGCTGAGCTCAAAAGCCTTTCAACTGTTGTCAATTATGTTGCTCCATCTTGTTTACAACTATATACAACTATGATGGAAAGAATTCTTGCTTGCATTGCATTTACCACAGCCCATGTGCTTCTACTACTGTTGAGTTAGTACATTTAGGGGGTTCGTGGATTTTTGCCCATGTTAATCGATTGCCATTGGGCGCATAGTGGGTGCGAGGGATCGCAGGGCCAATTGGGAGTCCAAATGCCCGCTTTTTAATTGACCAAACGGACGTTTCGTGATTACCCCCCTCCCGCAGATTACCCCGGAACAGGGGGTATTTGGACCATGTAGGGGGCGCTCTCGAGGGCAAACACCCCCCCCCCCACATCCACGAACCCACTATTTGTCCGATTACCCACTAAAGTGG
This sequence comes from Romanogobio albipinnatus, assembly GCA_023566225.1. Taxonomy (NCBI): domain Eukaryota; kingdom Metazoa; phylum Chordata; class Actinopteri; order Cypriniformes; family Gobionidae; genus Romanogobio; species Romanogobio albipinnatus. The sequence continues at coordinate 56,982,360 of CM042246.1, read as the reverse complement.
GCAAATGACCCCAGGGCCCCCCCCTGACCCCCCCCCCCCCCCCCCCCCCACATCCACGGACCCACTATTTGTCCAATTACCCACTAAAGTGGGCAAATGACCCCAGGGCCCCCCCCTGACCCCCCCCCCCCCCCCACATCCACGGACCCACTATTTGTCCAATTACCCACTAAAGTGGGCAAATGACCCCAGGACCCCCTCTGACCTCACCCCCCCCCCCCCCCCCCCCCACATCCACGGACCCACTATTTGTCCAATTACCCACTAATTTTACGGACCGCCCCCGTTCGGACACGGAAGGTCATTGGATCTTGAGATCTGAGATCCTGAGGCTCAGTGGGCCCCCAACTCGGGGCCCCGAATCGCGGAGCTCTTCAACATCCCAATTTTTTTCCCTACACCATAGGGCCAACTGCTTTCGATATGTTGCTCAGGGCCCCCCCAGGGGCCACTGTGCAAAATCTGGGGCCCCTGGGACCTTTCTGTAAAACTCCCACCTACCCATTAAATTAATGCGTTTTTCACAGTGGGTTCACGGATGTGTACGAAACGGCTTGGGAAGGGCCGATTGACTAGGGGGCGCCATTTGTCTTCTCGCCACGTTCCCCTGAGTCGGGCGGTCAAGTTTGGTGGCCCTTCGACCTCGTTCAGGGGTCAAAAGGTCAAAAAAGGGACGAACGTCCACCAATAGCCTACGCGTTTAATGGGAGTGAGGCGGGGCTCCCATACGGAGATGGAGGGTCGTGGCCCCTTGAGGTTTGAGATTCCGACTCTCCAGGGGCCCCCGACTGATGGACCTGAAGCGTGAAACTCTAGGACCTTCCTGAAAAAAAGTGCCCATCCCCCGCCATCAAACCATTTTTGACTCAAAAGGCTCTTAGACAGTATGAGTGTTAGAGGCCTGAGGTCAATATTAGGGTTAGAAGTTGAAAATGAGTTCTCTTTGTTCTAGGGCCAGGCCCTTTGGGTATGTTGCTCAGGGCCCCCCCAGGAGCCAATGTGCCAAATCTGGGGCCCCCGGGACCTTTCTGTCAAACTCCCACCTACCCATTAAACTAATGCGTTTTTCACAGTGGGTTCACGGATGTGTACGAAACGGCTTGGGAAGGGCCGATCGACTAGGGGGCACCATTTTTGTTCTCGCCCCGTTCCCCTGAGTCGTGCTGTAAAGTTTGGTGGCCTTTCGACCTCGTTCAGGGGTCAAAAGGTCAAAAAAGGGACGAACGTCCACCATATTAGGGTTAGAAGTTTAAAAGGATTTCTCTTTGATCTAGGGCCACGCCCTTTGGGTATGTTGCTCAGGGCCCCCCCAGGAGCCACTGTGCCAAATCTGGGGCCCCTGGGACCTTTCTGTAAAACTCCCACCCACCCATTAAACTAATGCGTTTGCCACAGTGGGTTCACGGATGTGTATGAAACGGCTTGGGAAGGGCCGATCGACTAGGGGGCGCCATTTGTCTTCTCGCCACGTTCCCCTGAGTCGTGCTGTAAAGTTTGGTGGCCCTTCGACCTCGTTCAGGGGTCAAAAGGTCAAAAAAGGGACGAACGTCCACCAATAGCCTACGTATTTAATGGGAGCGAGGCGGGGCTCCCATACGGAGGAGGAAGGTCGTGGCGACTTGAGATTTGAGATTCCGACTCTCCAGGGGCCCCCACTGATGGACCCGAAGCGCGAAACTCTAGGACCTTCCTGAAAAAAGTGCCCCTCCCCTGCCATCAAACCAAAGGGATACCACTTACAGTTATTTTGGGTTGGAAAATAAAGTTGCTCCGATTGTCTCCAAACTCTGGATTCTGATAGGGGGCGCTGAGGCGTAGATATGAGTGCAAGAATGGTGGCCCTAGACCCTTCCAGACCCCAATGGGAGCCCAAAACACAAGACGTCCAATTCCCAATTAAGTAGTGGCCACCAAATAAGTGGTCCACGGAGACTGTCATTTCTATGCAAATTAAGCACTCAAATGAGTTGAAAGTTACATTAATGTGTTCAGTTGAGTGTGCCAAGTACAGTAGAGGTGTTTAATTGACAATAAATGTTAAGTATCATCCATAAACACTGACTCCATGGACCACTTATTTGGCACCCACTACTTCAATGAGAAGTGGGACGTCTGTGTTTTGGGCTACCGTTCGGCTCTGGAAGGTACTAGGGCCCCCAAACTTGCGCTCCTGTCTATGTCACGATGCCCTCTACCAGAATCCAGAGTTTGGAGAAGATCGGGAAACTCAAAAATTTCCCTCCAAAAATACCAAAGGGTACCCCTTACAGTTGTTTTGAGTGGGAAAATAAAGTTGCTCCGATTGTCTCCAAACTCTGGATTCTGATAGGGGGCGCTGAGGCGTAGATATGAGTGCAAGAATGGTGGCCCTAGACCCTTCCAGACCCCAATGGGAGCCCAAAACACAAGACGTCCAATTCCCAATTAAGTAGTGGCCACCAAATAAGTGGTCCACGGAGACTGTCATTTCTATGCAAATTAAGCACTCAAATGAGTTGAAAGTTACATTAATGTGTTCAGTTGAGTGTGCCAAGTACAGTAGAGGTGTTTAATTGACAATAAATGTTAAGTATCATCCATAAACACTGACTCCATGGACCACTTATTTGGCGACCACTACTTCAATGAGAAGTGGGACGTCTTTGCTTTTCCAGCTCCGACTGTCCGAAAGTTGCTCCGATTGTCTCCAAACTCTGGATTCAGATAGGGGGCGCTGAGGCGTAGATATGAGTGCAAGAATGGTGGCCCTAGACCCTTCCAGACCCCAATGGGAGCCCAAAACACAAGACGTCCAATTCCCAATTAAGCAGTAGCCAAATAAGTGGTCCATGGAGACTGTCATTTCTATGCAAATTAAGCACTCAAATGAGTTGAAAGTTACATCAATGTGTTCAGTTGAGTGTGCCAAGTACAGTAGAGGTGTTTAATTGACAATAAATGTTAAGTATCATCCATAAACACTGACTCCATGGACCACTTATTTGGCGCCCACTACTTCAATGAGAAGTGGGACGTCTGTGTTTTGGGCTACCGTTCGTACCGTGATTCCCCGAATGACTTGAAATTTTGCACAGTGGCTCGTGGGGGCCCCCCGAGCGGCATACCCAAAGGGCGTGGCCCTAGGGCGTAGGGAAAAAATTTTGAATGTCGCAGAGCTCCGCGATTCGGGGCCCCAAGTTGGGGGCCCACTGAGCCTCGGGATCTCAGATCTCAAGATCCAACAACCTTCCGTGTCCGAACGGGAGCGGTCCGTAAAATTAGTGGGTAATCGGACAAATAGTGGTTCCGTGGGAGGGGGCGTGGCCGGGGGGGGGCAACCGGGGGTCCGGGGGTCATTTGCCCACTTTAGTGGGTAATCGGACAAATAGTGGGTTCATGGATGTGGGGGGGGGGGGGTGGGGGGTGGGGGGTGAGGTCAGAGGGGGTCCTGGGGTCATTTGCCCAATTTAGTGGGTAATCGGACAAATAGTGGGTTCGTGGATGTGGGGGGGGGGTGGTGGGGTCAGAGGGGGTCCGGGAATGGGGGGTAAGTACGAAAGCGTCCACTTGCAGCCTAAATGAATGGCCAGAGATCCCATTGAACTAATGGGGCCGTGGACCTGGTGGTGGCGGCACACTGTGGATGAAGGCAGTACTGCATCTGTGGGCCTCAGACTTGGGGGGGCTCCCGTCCGGCCCCCGGTGGGGTCAGGCCCCCCGAAACCCCATCAGGGTCATCGAGCGGCCGAGGAGGGTCGTCGGGCATCGTCAGCCGAACCCCCAAAAATTTTGGGGGGGCGGCGCGCAGCGTCCGTGAACAGGCTACCACGAACCCACTATCTAATGGACCGTTTGGACGCTTTACGAATCCTGGGACTACCTAGAGTTATTTGTTATTTCATATCACATTTGAAGTTGCTCATTTTTAATTCCTTTTCACGCAGAATAATAGTTTTATCAATAATATACAGTATTATTACCTCCAGTGAAGGGCTATTTATACTGGTTCACTGTTTACATGTCTTTAAATGTGCCACCCCTCTCTGAGTCTGTGCCCCAGCCTGTTTAAATGAACCTGATTATGCACTTGAGTAAATAAATAAAATAAATATGTGGCAGCCGTTGTATACAGTAAACTTTCTTTTAACAAGCCTGTTGTACTGATGTGATGACCAGTTATAGTTTTAGTGCTAGTAAGCCTATTTAGAGGTGCGGATTAATTCAGGTAGGTCTGTGTGTAGACATTTATATTATTATGTGTATTATGAGGTGGTCTGCGAAATTTCTTGATTACAACTAGTGGTCCACACACACAAAAAGTTTGAAAACCCGCTCGATTAATGAGACATTACGTCCCCATGCCACGCTACGCTGTCTGACGTCCAATCATAGCGGGACTTTGACTAAAATATAATGAGCTCAGGCAACCACTGTAACTTTACCTGCTGGTGTCGCTGTTGGACAGTGTTACTTTATAAAAACAAGTGATTTTTTAAATAAATATTTACGTTGTTTTATTTTTGTAATATTATATATTGTCTCTTTCAGTTATTTTTAAAGAGACACGGCCCCTCTTGCCTCCTTCTTGACAGCCTACATTTGGAATAATAGCTTTGATTAATGATGAAAAAGGTTTCAAAATCGTGATTGTTTGGATTGTTTTTTTTCCTGCCACCGAGCCACAGGCGTTCACTAGAGAGGTTCCCGACCGCTGCTGTAAGCAGACAGTCTCCGCACTACGGAAGCCCTGAACCGCATGGTGAAAAAAAATAAATAAATACTTGTGGTGGGAGAAAAAAAAAAAAGAGAAAACTTATCTCGTTATATCAACATAATAACTCGTTATATCAACATAATATCTCGTTATATCAACATAATATCTCGTTATTTCAACATAATATCTCGTTATATCAACATAATAACTCGTTATATCAACATAATAACTCGTTATATCAACATAATATCTCGTTATTTCAACATAATATCTCGTTATATCAACATAATAACTCGTTATATCAACATAATATCTCGTTATATCAACATAATATCTCGTTATTTCAACATAATATCTCGTTATATCAACATAATAACTCGTTATTTCGAGATATTAAGTCGTTATTTCAACATAATAACTCGTTATATCAACATAATATCTCGTTATTAACTCGTTATATCAACATAATAACTCGTTATTTCAACATAATATCTCGTTATATCAACATAATAACTCGTTATATCAACATAATATCTCGTTATATCAACATAATATCTCGTTATATCAACATAATATCTCGTTATATCAACATAATAACTCGTTATTTCAACATAATATCTCGTTATATCAACATAATAACTCGTTATATCAACATAATATCTCGTTATATCAACATAATAACTCGTTATATCAACATAATATCTCGTTATATCAACATAATATCTCGTTATATCAACATAATATCTCGTTATTTCAACATAATAACTCGTTTAATCGACATAGCCTAAGTCTCTTATGTTAAGCTTTGTTTTTATTCCAATATTAGCCACTAGAGGGCAGAATAAGACAGGGAATCAATAAACTCATTGTAGTTATACTGACCTACTGTTAAGCACTTTTACAAGTTGGTGTTCCAAAATCCCAGAGAGGTTTATCATGGGATGATTTTAGCATTAATGCCAGGCATTCATTCCATATGTAAGCCCATTTCTATGGAAGCCCATTTCCACCACTTAAAATACAAAATTAGCATAAAAAGTCAAAATTATGACATACTTAAGTCATAATCATGACATAAAGAGTCGAAATTATGACTTTATAAATCATAATTATGACTTTCTGCTCATTGATGCGCCGTGACCCGACACATGATGAGTTGCACGCGCATGAATGAGTATTTAACTGTAGTTTGAGGTGCTAATGATTAAATGATTGTCTTAATATCTGAAACGCATTAATATCTCTGAGCATACGCTCTTCAGAGGATTTTAAGCGCAAGCGTTAGCGCAGAAACAATAGAACGGATGTGAGGTGGCAGCTGAACATATTCTGATGTGTTATTATGGAAATATGATCCAGAACACACACCATCAGAATCTGCTGTAACGTCCTCAGAGAACGAGTGTGTCCAGTAATGACCCGTCCAGTGGGATTTGATCTGTCGGTACAGTCACCTGAGGGTGGCGCTGTTCTGAGATCATATTTCATTAATAACGCAGCAGAATATACTGTAATGCAGGAGTTCCCTAATTAATTTAATTGACCTCCACGTGGTGGGTTTTGATAATATTTCAAATAATAAATTAATTGATGGCTAATCTGTTACAACTTCAGTTCAAACATCAATGTCATGGTTTTATTGACACACACACACACACACACACACACACACACACACACACACACACACACACACACACACACACACACACACTCACACACACACACACACGCATGTTGGTTGAATGGTGTTGTAATAAGTTCTGCTGCCGAACAGTTGCAACAGAAATATGAGGTTGAGATCGAGCAGTTTTCATTATACAGTAATACTCCTGTAAAAAATGATGTTATATGTTTCAATAAATGGCGCACATGACAAATTCCTCCAGAGTAGCTCTTTAGTATTGAACCAGAATCAGAATTCAATGCCATGTTTGCACACACAAGGAATGTGTTTTGGTGACCAGAGGTTTCCAGTGCACAGAGACCACAGTACACACTAGCCTACAATAAAGAATAAAGATAATAAAGAATAAAGATAAATGAATGAGATGCACATATGCATAATAAACAAAAATAGACAAATGTGTATGTACAGGTGTGCTATAGAACAGAACACAATAGAATTAACAGGGAATGGAGGAAGAGGTTATTATCAAATAAATGTAGTCTAAGTTGCACATATTTATCATTGGAGGCATTGTTCATGACTTAGCTGCTCTATATCTGTTTAAAAGCAGAGAAAGATGACATTATATAATGTTTGCAGATGTGATTTAATGATGCAATTATATTACTTTATTAGAATTTGTAACAGATTAAATATACATCAATCAATTTATTATTTTATGTAATATATAATATTAAAGTAAAAATTATGACATACTTAAATCATAATTATGACATAAAAAATTGAAATTATGACTTTCTAAATCGAAATTATTACTTTAAAAGTCATAATTATGAGAATAAAAATCGAAATTAGGATTTACTCAATCGAAATGATGATTTACTGCTCATTGATGTGCCGCGACCCGACAGAGGATATGGAAGCTATGGAAGCCCATTTCTATGGAAGCCTATTGCGCGCATTAATGAGTGAACTATAGACCTAATTAAAAAGAGAGAGAGAGAGAGAGAGAGAGAGAGAGAGAGAGAGAGAGAGAGAGAGAGAGAGAGAGAGAGAGAGAGAGAGATGCACTAGTCCACTGTCATAAATCCAAACGTTTTTTTTTGTTTTATTTTTTGTCAATAACAATATAAATATTGAATATGGGTTGATATTAATGTATCTCTGAAGGGGTCTGTCTTCAGAAAAGTTTTGATGGCTTTTCCTCTTATCTCCGTATAAAGTAGCATTTACAAAAGCAGCGCGGCATTGTGTATAGCTGTAACCATGGAAACGCTATATCACTGCTGTTATATAAGCGCCACCAGACAGTGAATTTTAATTTGCATTCAGTCCGTCTGCTGATTGTTTTCTGCAAGTGTTTTATGAAGCATAATTTCTCAAATCTAAAGTCACACCATGCTGTTGTTGCTGTTAATCTTGAAATTATAGGCCTACAGTAATTTAAATGAAAAACAACTGCTCATGCTCATGTGCATTGTTGGAACTGTAATAAAATGCTGTGTTTGCCTCTAATATCAAAGAGCTACCCATATTTTTTTGAACAAAAATTGCTTTAAAAAATCTGCAACAAGATTTAGAATTGAATCGACCAATTTGCTTCTAAATAAAATTGGAATTGGCAATGAAAACTCAAAATAGGTGCTCAATATAGGCTATATACACTCTCAGAAAAAAAGGTACAGTGGAGGTACAATTTTGTTCCTTGAAGAACAAAACGTATAACTGTACCTTTAAAGGTACACAATTGGTCCTTAGGGTACAATTAAACCATTGGCAGGCAAGTTCGGTCCTAGTGAGTCGCTGTCCTGCAGAATTTGACTCCAACCCTGAAAGGCTGTTATTGAGAATTAACAGAGGTTTAGATGATGGTTTTATTGAAAATATTTGGTCACCATTGTGGTGATAAGTGTTTTCTTTAATAGGACAGTTTGACTCGTAGATTTTTATGTGAGTTTGTGGCTTTTGTTACAGTGTTAATAAAACACAAATCTGTTCAAATCAAAAGAAGCCATATACAAAAATTGTCATGAAGAAAAATGATTGATTAAATTCATCACTGACTAAAAATATCAATAAATAATATTCACCAACAACTCTTTCTTGCCACATATCAGGCATGATTTTGAAATACATTCTAGGGAGAAAAAAGTTTAGACGCACACAGATATCAAGAATCAGCATATGAATCTCAACAATGGTGACATACTTAATGCTGAAATGCATGCTGGGAGCCATGAGTTTAATAATGTGGTGGCTTATAGGGTTGGAGCTAAACTCTCCTGGACATCAGCTCTCTAGGACCGAACTTGCCTACCCCAGACTTAGAGGTAGCCTACAAAAATGTAGCCTACCCTTAAGGGTACCACCCCAGTGACGGACACTTGAACCTTAAAAGGTAAAATTTTGTACTCTTTTTTTGAGAGTGTACATATATTTTAAAAACAAATAAATAAAGCAAAAAATGTAACAGTTTTTTCGCTGTAAAAACAAATGCAGTTTTCATGAGCAGTGTAATAGTTTTCTTGCAAATGTATTTGTTTATATGGTTAATATTATAAATTAGGCTAATGCAACTAAAAAAAATTATTATTATAATTTATTATTATTATTAATTCGATTAAATAGGAATCTGAGGAAGCCACCGGAAGTGTGGCTGCGACCTGCCGCTGCTAGAGAGAGCGCCTAATTCTTATGGTGTAGCACTTCCGATATTTCTATAGCCTACTGTTGATTGCTTCTTGTGATTTAAGACCTTTATTGGCCCTATAATAAACTCCCTATTGTATCGTCTTGGCTTGCACTGCCTTCTTACAATAGCCATTCTTACAATATAAATAATTTATGTCGGGCAAATACATAGGGCAAACAGCAATGGTCCTATGCCTAAAGACTAAAGAAGTCACTATGTGGCGGTGAAGAGATTGTTAACCTGTTATGGATCTAAATCGGATTGTAGGATTTTATTTCTATTTGGGTTTGCAATACAGAGAGATTCTCGAAGTTCTTAGCCAGCAGCATGGCATAATAATGTGTCTTAGAACCCTCCAAAACATTCTGAGGAAGAATAGGCTTTGTCGGAGGAAGGACTTTACTGACGTGTTAGATGTTGCATACTTTGTTAATCAGCAGCTTGAAACATCAGGCCAGATGGTTGGCTATAGGATGATGCACCTGAAGTGCATTCAAGAGGGACTTGTTGTGAAAAGGGAAACGGTCAGATTGCTCTTAAGTGTTCTGGATCCAGTTGGAGTGGCATACAGGCGAGCGAGAAAACTGCGACGGAGGAGATACCACAACCCGGGGCCAAATTTCATGTGGCATCTCGATTCTTATGATAAATTAAAACCGTATGGCCTCTGCATAAATGGATGTGTCGACGGATTTTCAAGACATCTGATGTGGTTAAAAGTCTCTTTTACAAATAGCGACCCAAAGGTGATTGCATCATACTACATTGAAACCGTGAAAGAAAGGCGAGGATGCCCTCAAAGGATCCGTGCTGATCGTGGAACAGAGAACGTCGCTGTTGAACAGATGCAAATATTCCTTCAACGTGCTGCTACAGATGAATTCGCCTACCACCGCAGTTTCATTTACGGTTCGAGTAATCACAACCAAAGGATTGAAAGCCTATGGGGTATCCTGCGCAAGGAAAATGTTCAGTTTTGGATGAATTTCTTTCAAACTCTAAAAGAAGAAGGCCGTTTTACTGGGGATTTCCTTGATCGTTCACTTGTGCAGTTTTGCTTCATGAGGATTCTGCAGGTAAGTTAAACTTTCTGAATACTTATTGAATAGTTATTACTCAGGGAAAGTACCTTCCAGCAAAAACAAAAATGTAAAAAAAAAAATTTTTCACGTTGTGAAATTAAGAAATGTATTCTAGAAATGTAATAACAGAAAGACGGCGGAAACTTGGTGCGTTCGTTTGTAGCCTACTTAAATCAGTTGGTTTTCTTCCTATTTATTAAATCCAGGCAATTGGTTGATGAATCACTGATTAAAATTAAGATACAAATTATACAAAACGAAATTCACTTTAAAGAAAGGCTTATGACCATATCTTTGCGCGTGGCTTATGAAAAGGTGACCTATAAGCGCGGCGGTAGAGCGCGAATACCGTGTGATTTGCGAATCTGAAACCAGTGCATTTCATTTGAAATGAAAGTGTCACAATATCCTGCGGAGTCATTCCGTCGTCAGGGGCCCACTTGCGATGTAAGCACAGGCCCCAGTGCGGCTGAACTGCCTGTAGTTACACCTTTGCTCGTGACGGGTCCCTTGGCAGGCGCGCCTGTTGTCACGCAAAGATTTTACTCCCTCTTAGGTTATGGCCTTGCATTTTAAGTCTTATTCTGTTATTTCTTAATGTTTTATCCATGCCCACTATGCTGTTATGTTTGCATTCGTGTAGTCTACAACATGTATACTCTTTATAAAGTAGATTTTTTTTAACAAGATTTGTCTCGACCATTCTTTTTTTTTTAGGGGGAGCTCGACGATTTTACTCAGATGTGGAATGCACACCGCATCAGAACACAACGTAATATTATTGCACCACATGGACGACCGGCCGTACTGTATATGGCTCCTCATCTTTACGGGTCAGAAGATCATATCTTTCGGTGTGACCCTGCTGATGTTCAAAACTGCCAAGAGGAGTGTGCAACACCGACGTGCCCATGTGATGACACAGTTTTTGAACTTTGCTGTATGATAATGGACGAACTTCATCTCAGTGTCCCAGAAGATGCAGAGAGTGGCAGAGCCCTGTACATCAGGCTTAGGCAAGAAATACTAAGCATGTTGTAATTTGCCAGTAATACTTTAGAATAATGGTCATTAGTTAACATTAACTAATAATGTTAGTTAATACATTAACGAATGTTAACTAATTACCATTATTCTAAAGTGTTACCATAAATTGTGTTTGAGTACATTGTAAAACCACACTTGGACATAATACTGTAGATTTTCAATCACTTTTGTTCTAAATGTGGCAGGATGAGTAAATTCCCTCCCACGTATTCATTGAGAGCCTATTAGTAACTCGATTCCTTCCTATATAAGAACTAAGTTTAACCTACCGGGGGATGCGTCATTGTTAGCTCCGCCCCCCGTGGCGTGGCCGCGCTGCCATTCAATGCTGAACTAGTGTTTTGTTTGCGACTCCGGTGGTGTGCAGGCTGTTATTACCCCCAGTTTGTTTCCTCTCAATGCATTCATATGCGCAAGCTGCTGTGAAAAACTCTACAGCAATAGTACGTTCTATGCAGTGTTGTGATCACCTGCAGGATGCTTGATTCCTTTGAGGGTGCTCCGTCTTAGTGGGAGTGCTGGGGAGATCGTTCCTGCATAAAGGCGCCATCAAGACGGCGTTGCTGTTCTGCTGTTATGCGTATGCGTGTTTTTATTTTCACGCTAAAGCCGTTTGATCTCTTTATCAGTACCGCTGTATGTGCCTGAGCTGTGCACGCGGTCTTGCTCGTCAGCCATTGATACTGGCTGCAGGTGTGTCAACTAGTTTGTTTTCTTTTCTTTGTTTGTTTGTGTATTGAGTTATTACGTTTTCAGTTTGTCTTTTGTCTTTGTTTTAGTTTGATTTTGTTTATTTTGTAACTTATTCAGTTGTAATATTTTGCTTGCTTTTTGTTGTCTACAAGTCAGTGCTCATTTGTGGTGAGTGTTTTACATCAACAATCATTTGGAAGTAATTGTATCATTTGTTTGGTGTCTTTTTATTATATTCAGTGCATTGGTGTGTATGTATATTGGTTGTCTCTTTTCTTCTTTTTTTTGTTTATTTTAGGCTGATAGGCCCCGGATCGGGAGGCTAGCTTTTCCTGCCCTTCTGGTGGTGGTATTTCTCGCACAGAGTGGTTTGCTGTGTATAACTGCTTGCACATCACTTGGAGTGTGTATAGTGTGTGTGTGTATAAGTCACCTTCCAGCTAGACCAACCCGTTATGGGTAAGCCTCAGCCGCGGTAATGTAATTTCTGTGTGTTGACAAACACTCTTATACCGACTTGAGTGAAGCTCTGCATTGCAGCAGTAACCGGAAAGTTATCTATTCATGTGACCTAATAAATTCATTTTTGTACCGATATCCACGTCTCTTTGCCTTCCATGGTAACGAACCTGTGCCCTATTTCCATTGGGTAGTTATTTCCCCTTTCTCTGAAAAGGGGTGGCGTAGTCAGCTTATTATTTAGCGTTACCACCAAGGAGTTGGTGTTTGTGATCTCCTTGCTGCCCACCGCCCCGCCACATTTGGCGCAGTCGGCAGGATTCCGTGTTCGGCAGAGACGTGGGTACATGTGGTTGTATTGTTGTTTTTCCTTTTGATTGTTTTTTTTGTATGGAGTGTTGTAGGATGAGTAGCGGCAGAACAGCAGCGTGCGTCCCGTGAAATTGATTCCGAAACTTACTTCGGGTATATTTCCTCTTCTTGGTAAGGGGCTGAAGTAATGGGGCTGTAGGAATTAGGGGAAACAGTAGCTAAATTGAGGGCAGATGAGAGATTGCATCAGGAATGTCTGCCTGCATAATCTAGTTCCTGTGATGCGCTTCGTAGTGAGCCTGGGCCTTCTACTACCACCTCTCAGTCAGGTAATGAGTGTGCTGCCCTGCCAGAAAGACTGGTTTTTGGGCTTCAAGACAGACGGTATTCCAAATTCAATGGCGGGGTTGGCTGTAGTAATGATGGGTGGGTTGAGGAGGTCCAGGCTTATATGCATACCTGGCTATTTAGCTAGGGATTGCGACGGAAAAGTGTTCTCCCTCGTCCTGTTTCGTTGGCAGCTGGGGGTGTGCAGCCTGGCCCATCTGCATCATTGGGAAATTAGTCCCCGCCGTTAAGCCAAAGCGCGATTGGGCAAGTGACCGGCTACAGGTTTTTAACTAAAAAAAAAAAAGGGAAAATGTATGCATGTCTCCTTCACAGGTGGCATGAAGTCGTATATTGAATGAGTGACCAGTCTCTCGTGAGTCATGTTAGGCTGAGGTTGTCCATGTCATATTCCCAGGTGGCATGAAGTCGTATATTGAATGAGTGACCAGTCTCTCGTGAGTCATGTTAGGCTGAGGTTGTCCATGTCATATTCCCAGGTGGCATGAAGTCGTATATTGAATGAGTGACCAGTCTCTCGTGAGTCATGTTAGGCTGAGGTTGTCCATGTCATATTCCCAGGTGGCATGAAGTCGTATATTGAATGAGTGACCAGTCTCTCGTGAGTCATGTTAGGCTGAGGTTGTCCATGTCATATTCCCAGGTGACGAAGTCGAGTAGTTCCATCGTCGGGGCGACGATGCAAGAGCTAGCGGTAGATTGTGGCAGGATGAGTAAATTCCCTCCCACGTATTCATTGAGAGCCTATTAGTAACTCGATTCCTTCCTATATAAGAACTAAGTTTAACCTACCGGGGGATGCGTCATTGTTAGCTCCGCCCCCCCGTGGCGTGGCCGCGCTGCCATTCAATGCTGAACTAGTGTTTTGTTTGCGACTCCGGTGGTGTGCAGGCTGTTATTACCCCCAGTTTGTTTCCTCTCAATGCATTCATATGCGCAAGCTGCTGTGAAAAACTCTACAGCAATAGTACGTTCTATGCAGTGTTGTGATCACCTGCAGGATGCTTGATTCCTTTGAGGGTGCTCCGTCTTAGTGGGAGTGCTGGGGAGATCGTTCCTGCATAAAGGCGCCATCAAGACGGCGTTGCTGTTCTGCTGTTATGCGTATGCGTGTTTTTATTTTCACGCTAAAGCCGTTTGATCTCTTTATCAGTACCGCTGTATGTGCCTGAGCTGTGCACGCGGTCTTGCTCGTCAGCCATTGATACTGGCTGCAGGTGTGTCAACTAGTTTGTTTTCTTTTCTTTGTTTGTTTGTGTATTGAGTTATTACGTTTTCAGTTTGTCTTTTGTCTTTGTTTTAGTTTGATTTTGTTTATTTTGTAACTTATTCAGTTGTAATATTTTGCTTGCTTTTTGTTGTCTACAAGTCAGTGCTCATTTGTGGTGAGTGTTTTACATCAACAATCATTTGGAAGTAATTGTATCATTTGTTTGGTGTCTTTTTATTATATTCAGTGCATTGGTGTGTATGTATATTGGTTGTCTCTTTTCTTCTTTTTTTTGTTTATTTTAGGCTGATAGGCCCCGGATCGGGAGGCTAGCTTTTCCTGCCCTTCTGGTGGTGGTATTTCTCGCACAGAGTGGTTTGCTGTGTATAACTGCTTGCACATCACTTGGAGTGTGTATAGTGTGTGTGTGTATAAGTCACCTTCCAGCTAGACCAACCTGTTATGGGTAAGCCTCAGCCGCGGTAATGTAATTTCTGTGTGTTGACAAACACTCTTATACCGACTTGAGTGAAGCTCTGCATTGCAGCAGTAACCGGAAAGTTATCTATTCATGTGACCTAATAAATTCATTTTTGTACCGATATCCACGTCTCTTTGCCTTCCATGGTAACGAACCTGTGCCCTATTTCCATTGGGTAGTTATTTCCCCTTTCTCTGAAAAGGGGTGGCGTAGTCAGCTTATTATTTAGCGTTACCACCAAGGAGTTGGTGTTTGTGATCTCCTTGCTGCCCACCGCCCCGCCACATAAAGTCTTTACTTATATACTTACTTGTCACTGTATTATGCACACATTATCAAATAAAAGACTGCTTCAAGGATGGCCTACTTTAGAATGTATTTAACATAAACATGCACTGAGACTGAACACTTTTCTCATTCAGTCAGGGACTGTTTTATTGAGAATGTGTACCAAGAGGTACTGATTTTAGGTCATAACACAAAATTAAAAGTATTGCAGGTAGACCATTTCTATTTGTGGTTCAAGTAAATTCTAGAACTGCCTTATAAGAGCATAACTGGTATTCAACAGACCATATTAAAACGCCAAAGACTGAACTTCTAGGACTCATATTTAGGTAACACTGTAAGGCCAACAAATAGAAATGTATGACAATGTAATTTTTTTTTTTTTATACTGAAATGTCTTATAAGACCTATGATGTCCTAGTTTGTCCCAGAAAACAAATGAACAGAGTATAAGAATCCTGATTGTTTTACCACTGCCAAACATGGAGAACATTTTCAAAATGGAGTTTACATGCACATCCATTTACATTACAAGCTATTGTCAGCTTTACAACAGATCCATTTTCAAGTAGTTGGCATCTAAGACATTCCCAAACTCTCTTCTAAATTCTGAGTAGGTACTGTAAGTGCAGGGCATCTGCAACAGCGGACCACATGTATGTGCAACTGGATACCTTTGTAAACCTCTGAGATCTGTAAACTCAACATCAATGTGTGAAACACAGATAACATCAGCCCCAGTGGTAAAGCGCAAAAATTTATGCAGTTTTTCTTTGTCAAGTGATCGAATGAACAGCTTTAAAAACTGCATTGTTTTGCTGTGAGAAGGTTGTTTCTCATTGGGTTTAAGCAACGCAATGATGCTTTTTGCTGTTGGAATTTTGGATTCATAAAGGGTTAAAACTGCAGACACAGTTGGGAGCAGACTTTTTAAAGTATACTGAGCACTGGCAGCCATCATTTTAAGAGCATACATTGGCTCTTGTATTAGTTGTTTGTGTGCAGTCTGTATGATGGTGTCCTTTATGGCATCTCCATCTGGTACTGCGTGCCCACCCATTCTGGAAAGCATGTCCAGTAGGCCATCCCTGTCATACTCTCTTCCTTCTAGCACAGAGTTGATGATGTCTTTCTCAAATGGCGTGACAAACCTTGAATTAAACAGAATGTATAAAACAGATAAATTACAGTGCATAGTGTGATCCAAGCACCCCAGAGTGCAGTCTGGACGATGGGGCAGGTCGACACATACATATATTGAACTGCAAAAGGTTCAACCCGGCGCTCAGGTAGAGTAAAATAGTCTGTAATAGGTGCTCTTGGGGTAGGGAAAAATCCAATGACACAAAAAAGGCAGGCCCCAGGCTGCTTTGCCCTGAAGAAGACCATTTGTTGGTCGAAACATGTTGGCTCTTGTAGCTTTTTAAAAGATGACTTAAGCCATACCAAATAAAGGCTTTTTAATTCATTCCTTCTCCTCTTTTTACGTCTGACTGAGTACCTGGGACCTGCCTTTTTTGACATACATACATACATGCATACATACATATACATTATCTGCATTGTTTTGCTTTATATATATATATATATATATATATATATATATATATATATATATATATATATATATATATATATATATATATATATATATATATTAAGTATAAGTTTTAGAACGATAATATTTTTAAATGTTTTTAAATAAGTCCCTTCTGCTCACCAAGGCTGCATTTATGTTGTTAAAAATAAAATAAAAAAGCTGTAATATTGTGAAATAGTATTAAAATGTAAAATAACTGTTTTCTATTTGAATATATTTAAAAATGTAATTTATTCCTGTGATGGCAACGCTCAAGTTTGAGCATCCCTATCCCAGTCTCCAGTGTCACATGATCCTTCAGAAATCATTCTAATGATGATTTGCTGCTCAAGAAACATGTATGAATATTATCAATGTTGAAAGCAGTTGTGTAAAACATTTTTTTAAGGATTCTTTAATGAATAGAAAGTTTATATACTACTTTTTTTCATAAAGTAGTATATAAAGGAATTTGCATGCTCATGCCCCAAGCGTCTACGCAAATAAGCTCTGCTGTATTATAAACCAATGAAATTGGTTCAGACTGCACTCTGGGGTAACTCACGTGATGTCATCAGAATACGCGTATTTTGATGTAAAGTGTGGTTCTACCACACGTACATTTACTTACGTTTGCATACACACAAAAATGTACAATATTGACGTTTTTTGCACTGAAACGTAGTGTGAGTGTGTATTGTAGCATTAACCATGGCACTAAACAGTGGCATTAAATAAAATCGTGGCATTAATGTTTATTAATTAATGTCACATTTATTAAATGGAGTTTAATTATCAACTTAATATAAAATAATATTTCTGTTTGTGACTTGCGCTGCAAACTCATTTCGGAGGAATACATATTGTTAAAAAAGACTACACTTTGAAACCTTAAAATAAATAACATTTCTGTAATTGTTTAACCATTTTGTAATATTTAGTTTGTTTTCTGTGAGAAACAAAAAGCATTTTTTTTCTATACAGTAGTGATGTTTGGTTCTTGAACGAATCGTTCTTTTGAGCCGGTTCTCAGCAAGTAACTGGTTGAGCCGGTTCATTAACCGAACTGAATCGAACTTTAGTTCCAGGTTGATGACGCAAGACGCAAAAGCTGATGTAGCACGTCCGACCAAAAAAGAACCGAAAGTGATTTATTTAGGCTTCAAAATGTATAAATGTTGTGTTAACTTGTAAAGATTATCTTGATAGACAAAATGTGCAAGTGTCATAACCAGAGGCGTAGCAAGCTTTTCAAAAGTGTGGGGGATGGATGTGGTTTGTTTGTTAACAATAAAAACGATGAATACAATGACAGAAGGGTACAAAAGGTATAACATATAAGATATATAATATATATATATATTATACATACCTCTGTATTTTTTAACCACGGTGTTCGGTTGGGTTCTGATGGCTAGTCACATCAGTTTTTTGCTATTCTATTCTTAGGTGACGGGGACATAAAGAGGTTAAGGAGAAAAAAAATGAATTTTTTTTATTTTACTTAAAAGACTTGTAAAACCTTACTTAAACTTAAAACTTTAATGAATACAGGTTTGGAACAACATTAGAGTGAGTAAATAATGACAGAATTTTAGAGGTGAACTGTCCCTTTAAGGACAACATGTTCACTATAGGCTGCGCTGCTGTCAATTTAAGTCCTGCGTTCATCTAAATATACAGACACACGCAAATTTACTTTCACCGACTGTGTTTATGTTAACCTTGTCAAGTTTAGTGCGCTAGCATGCGAATAACCGGCAAGGCTTTAAAACGCATGCAAATAATGAACTTTCGTGATTGTGAATAACTATAGTGTTCTGTCAGTATAACTCTCTGACACCAGCATTGCAAGCGTGTCTAGCACTGTGTATAGTGATTGGATATAGGCACACTGTAGTGCAAATAGGCACACTGCAAAAACAAAACAAAAAAAACAAAGCAATTCACAAGCGCATATTGAACCGTGAATGCCGTACCGAACGGTTTAGAATTATAATGAGAATTGTGGCATCCCTAAAGCATTTGTGCAAAACTGCGGGAAAACTGCAGAAAAAGTGTGGGTGTTGAACCCTCTCACCGGGAAAAGTGTGGGGGTGCGACGCCCCTGGTCATAACCATTTGTTAAACACACAGATGTTTCAGAAGACATTTTCATTCAGTACTTTATGTAGGCTGCTTAATACAGCATCTGTTTGTACAAGTATAAGGTTCAACATAAGCCTACACTATCAATGAAGTTTGGTCTACGTTTTTTATCAGCTTTATTTTGATAAACATGACAATATAACATCGTGACTACATGTTTTAGAATAAACATGAAACACACGTGCTTGCTGTCATGTGGTGAATCCGGCCAATCATGGAACAGCTGTGTCGTCATCAGCACTCATGCAGCCTGGTGCAGCCACTCTAGAGAAGCTGCACCGTTGGTATTAACCGGCTGCTCTCGAGACACTCTCGCGGTACTTTGTTGACAATCGTCACAGTCACGTGCTGTCGGAGCTGCCTCAAGTCGGAAAAAATTTCTAAACGCATGCACTGCTTTAAGTCAGCCTAGTCTGATTCTGGCAGGTCACATGACCTGTCAGTGGCTGGTGGCAGCTGACAGTCAGTATATCCATGCAGTGAGAGTGAAGGGGAATGCCTTACACTCTGCCAGCCACCAGACTATTTTATTATGAATATATTCTTAAGACTTTGTTCTTTTGTATGATTGACGTTTTAAATGGTTCTCTTTCAATTAAAGCAGTCGAATGACTGCGATCTCAACTGGCTGGTACTGACGCTCAGCCTGGCCAGCCACTGCTGAGATGCGAGTATAACACGTTCCCCATCACTCTCGCTGCATGGAAATACATTATTTTATTATTATAAATATAATCTTAAGACTGTGCTTTAATTGAGATAAACCCACCTAAAACGTAATTATATTATTAATTATATTAATAATAGTTGGTCACGTGACAGGTTTCATATTAAGCCGGATTCATATTTTCATGGATTAATGTTATATTCTGCTCTGTACCCTATAAAAAACTACTACCGCCAGAGAGGACTGCGACTGCAACTCATTATCATTTGAACTACTTTTTATACCACTTTTCACAATAAATAAATGATTATGATTATGTTGTTTGTCTGTTATTCTTTTATTTATAAAAGTATGTTGTTTTAAAGGGTTTTCGGTAGGTTTAGGTGTAGGATTAGCGGCTCAAAATATAGTTTTAATACTCTTGTTACTAAAATGATCATTTTCCTACACATTTCTGTCCATTATGTTTTATTCCTTTAATATTCTGTATACAATGGGTATGTTTTGGTTCGGGGTGGGGTTTAGGAATATTACATTTATCTATAAAATGATAAAAGTAAAATGATACATACTATATATTTATGATATGAAAGACTTTTATTGTTTTTTATTATGCAGTAAAAATGTAATAATGTTACATTTAAATGCTGCCAATTCGCCCATTTTGTACGTATTAGCACTTATCCAAGTGTACAATAATGTACGGTTTATGTCTTTGAAATTTTTTTATTAATAACTACGTATTAACAATAAGACCAGGCTGAAATATCTGTCATACTATTCAATAGCTCATTTAGCATGCAGCACCATTTAATTGTGCAACTGGCAACAATACTACAGTACATACCTCATAAAAGATTCAATCAGCATGCCTGGTGTCACTTTGTTCTCCCCATGAAGGAGACAGACTGCAAAGGCCAACGACAGCTTCACTGGAAAGAATCCATGATCCTGGTATCCTTTTAGTAGAATTCTACCAACTGCCTCCCATTCTTCTTTTCCATACTCAGGCTGAAGTGCTGGGACATACTCAATTTCCCCATCAGCACAATTCAGGAAAAAAGCTTCCCAAAAACCTGAATATGCATCCCGGGCAACACCTGATGCATCAATGCCACATTCATCAACAAAGATAACTGACAGTCTGGCCTCCACAACACTGGCATCTTTGAACTGTTCCACCATATCATGAATGATGTTGACACGATGCAGTCTCAGCACCTTTGGAGCTGAATCTTGAGGTGTTACCAATTGTGCTACCTCTCTTGACTGGGATGGTATCTCTTCTTGAGGTGTTACCAATTGTGCTACCTCTCTTAACTGGGATGGTATCTCTTCTTGAGGTGTTACCAATTGTGCTTCCTCGCTTGACTGGGATGGTATCTCTTCTTGAGGTGTCACCAATTGTGCTACCTCTCTTGACTGGGATGGTATCTCTTCTTGAGGTGTTACCAATTGTGCTTCCTCGCTTGACTGGGATGGTATCTCTTCTTGAGGTGTTACCAATTGTGCTACCTCTCTTGACTGGGATGGTATCTCTTCTTGAGGTGTCACCAATTGTGCTACCTCTCTTGACTGGGATGGTATCTCTTCTTGAGGTACATCTATGGAAAGAGTATCGTCAGAGTTGTAGTAAGGATCCTCCACTGGACCAAACTGTATTTCATCATCAGATGACAAATAGGTCTCGGCTGTTATGTAGCAGTCATCATTTTGTTCTGATGGTGTATCTGAAGTTTGAAGATCATCTGAAGAAGCTTCAGATTCTTCGAGATCAAGTGTTACCAAGTAGAATCTCAGTACTCCCAGTTTAACTGATTCATACAGCCCTCCAACGGTGATATCATGTGGCATTTCACACTCTTGAAAATCATATATTTTGAAAGAGAAATTGACTTCTGGACCTTTCTTTGACTGACCCCGAGGAAAAAAAAGCTCCTTTCCCAGCTTGATGAGGTCATCGTAAGCGGCAGTTTTCGGAACATTCAGCTTTCTTGTCCCACCACCACCTTTGGTTCGAACTTGTTTTCCATTGTGTATCCATCCAAGTTCAACCCGTCTTGAGTCTTTGCAAGCATTTTTGTTTCCAATCATTGTCTTTCTTGTGGTCCCACATTCATCCTTTTCATCAGCGTCTGGGAAGATTGAGGCATGTCTAAGTTTCATTTTCTTCCTTAGTTTTTCAAGAAGACTTAGTTTTCTAGATTGTTTAACGTGGTTGTCATTGTCACAGTAATGCCTTAACGCAACCCTATCACCAAGGGCTGGCAGGAATCTCTCCAGTGTGTTGTCATCCATTGTTTTTACAGTTGATTGGTCAATCTATGAACATATACATGTGTAAAGACATGTTTAGGGATATGTAAAGGCTGCAGTTTCAACCATCATGAGCAAAATGATTGACACTTAAAACTTGCAACCCTAGTCCAAAGATGGAATATGTCTGATAATGTTCTATTAGTTACATTCTATTTGATTCCTCTTGTAATTAGGGATGTAACGATGCACCCGGAACCAGTTGAAAATCGATTAATTTTGTGACGATTCAAGTCGGTTGAGATGCTTAATATATCACGATACATTTGGGGTGGGTTTTATATGAATGTATAGCTGAGGGGAACTGACTGTGTTCAGAAAAGTTTAGATGGCATTTTCTTTTCATCTTACTTCCGTAGGCCTACAATGCATAGTGGTTATAAGCGTGCAGCGCTGCTTTGTTTACAGTGGTAACCAAGGAAGTGCTGTATAGAGGGTATGCATCAATGTCACTTTCCAGCCGGAACGTGCTCCCTCAGCTGGACTGAGTGGCAAAAGAACCTGCTGCATGACAGGATTTAATAGGGAAAACGTGAATAAAACAAACAATTACACTAAAGGCTGGACCCGAAAGTGTTCCTTACAACTTGTCAAATAAACATAATCCATGGATAATGGCATGCAGCCAGGAGTTGTGTTTCCTGACATTTATATGAGCCTGAGGAAAACATAAAGCAAATCTGTCTGTGCATATTTTATATAACTAGGGATGCACGATATATAGGCATCATATCATTATCGGCCGATAAATGATTATTTTTGATGTTATCGTTATCGGTCCAATAAGAAAATTCGACCGATATATTCAAGCCGATAGATAATGTATTATTTCCTTCTGCTGAGACAGACGCGCTGTCCACCATGATAGGTTTGAATCGCTCTAAATATGATTGGAATCACTTCCAATCAGGAAAATACAGTTATGTGCACATTATTGTTCATATATTAGTGCACGTCTAATATAATCTACATAAAATGATAATGAGAATAGAATTACGTCTGTAAAAGAACGTTGTGTTTCAGCGCGTTTGTTGAGGGAAGAGCGCGCCCACGGAGTTACACCTTCATGACAGGCACAGTCAAGTTCGCTTGTGCATTCACAGCCTTTTGTGCCATTGTAAGTTGTAATTTTATATATTTATTATTATTCTGTGAATGTAATCTCATATAGGATGGGTTTGGTTGAGTTAATTAACGATGCAGTAAAGCACTTCATTGTACCGGTCTTTAGCTTTAGCGCGCATTTCAAACAGAAATGCACAGCATTAATAACTACTGGGACTGTCCTGTACATAACACTGATGAGAATATTCCTGTTATAAACGTTGTGGATTCTCTGGGTTGAGTTGTTGTGTTTCAGCGCTGTTGTGGGAAGCGTCCACAACGCATTCTGACCAGCACAGTCAAGTTCGCTTGTGCATTCGCGTCATTTTAAGCATATGCAAGTCGTAATATTACGCTTTTGTAGTATAAACATCTGATTAATGTCATATAGGATGCGTTTCGTTAAGTCAACCGCAGTGCTTCATTGTACCGGTGATCATCTTCAGTTTCAGCGTTGTTCTCAGCATTGTTCTCATATATGATGCGTTTAGTTGTTGATTAACCTTCTAAGCGCTTCAGTTTACGGTTGTTCGTTCATTCTCTCCAGCTTCAGCGCGCTCAAAAAGCAACATTATTCCTAATAGACTAGACTAATATTAAAGATGTATACTATTACTGTAATATTAAACATATTTTTTTCAAAAACACAAAAGCGTTATTTTTTATAACTAGCACTGTTATTGTTCTCGTTTCATTTCCATCAACAATACGGTTTGATTAAAACAATTTCCTTATTGTCTGTGCGGAGGTTATTTCATGCACTTGCATTCTGATTCTTTATTATGCAGCCTAAGCAATGCTGTCCAATAACTTGTTTGCATTATTTAGGTATATTATTTTTATTTTTTAGATAATATAATTTTTGGTAACATTTTACAAATAAGGTCTCATTTGTTAATGCATTAACTAACACGAACAAACAGAGGGCAATAACCTTTGTTAATGTTAGTAATAAAATGTTTGTGTTTATTAACAGTCCATTCACAGTGCATACCTAATGTTAACACACACAACTTTGGGTCTGAATATGTTGAGATTAACATGAACTAAGATGAATAAATCCTGTTGAAGTATTGTTCATTCATTGTTGGTTAATTAATAGTAACAACAATTAAACCTTATTGTAAAGTGTTAACATTTTTTTTTTTATAAAGTTAGTTGGCCATAGGAGTGTAAAATTAATTTGAAAAGGTAAGGAATCTTACACTGGTTCAAATAGGCTACTGTAGTGTATATAGGTTTGATTTATATTGAAGTGTTTGGGACATGGCTTTTAATGGTGAGCCTTTTGTTTTTGTAATCAGGCTCTCAGAGTTTATTAAAATTTGTATTTAGATTTATCGGCCAATATATCGGTTATCAGCTTTCAAATATAAAGAATTATCGGTTATCGGTATCGGCCAAAATGTTCATCTCGGTGCATCCCTATATATAACTACAATATAGGTAGGTTTAAATGCGAGTAATCACTAATATCAATGTTATATTGTCAGAAGAATGGTTGCACTCGGCAATCAGCTGGCGCTACCCGTAGCTATTTTTACCACAACACAACTCGAAAATTGTTTTAGAGTTAAACAAAACCAATTAATTGCTTTGTAATCGCATTTTAAACACACGTACACACAAACTCTCTCTCTCGTGCATACCATTCTACGTCATCGCTCTAGAATGCAAACAAAATGGCGCTGCCCATTGTCCAAATATATAATGAATTTTTTAAATAACGCAGATCTTTCATGGGTTTTCTACAACACATTTCAGTAAGAGACATAATTTATGTTATATTAAGCCACAAGTCTTAACACCAGGGGATCCATTTAATGGGTAGGCTACTTGAGCTTAACAGGTACGTTTACCCTACCTCAGGTGTTGTGTCAAAGCTATTTGTACAGTCAATCACAAAGCTCTTTCCCGTTTTGGATGTGTTTTGTGTTTCAAAACCAATGCTGCCGCTCAGTCTTTGGAGTAGGTCTCTGCGGAACAAGAGTAGGCATTTTTGTGGATGTTTTCAAATTGATGGGTGTTTATAAATCACGCAATGAAAATTATCCCCTTCACCCGGCTCCACCCCGAAACCCTTCCCACACTGTGACGTGGGCAAATCAGGTAACAGTTGAAAACGTCCCTCTGTTTATGGCCGCACCCACTGATGTGGTAACGCCTATTATTAACCTGCAGAAACATATGCTGTGTCCCAATTCGCCTACTTATACTACGAACTAAAAGTATGTACTCTTTTTGTGAAGAAAAAGTACATACTTTTGAGTGTGTAACAGAAGAGTATGCAAGCTTTGGAACATATACTTTGTCATCTTTAACGGACTCGGTTGCTTAGTTACAGTGAGGAAAATAAGTATTTGAACACCCTGCTATTTTGCAAGTTCTCCCACTTGGAAATCATGGAGGGGTCTGAAATTGTCATCGTAGGTGCATGTCCACTGTGAGGGACATAATCTAAAAAAAAAAAATCCAGAAATCACAATATTATGATTTTTTAAAACTATTTATTTGTATGATACAGCTGCAAATAAGTATTTGAACACCTGTCTATCAGCTAGAATTCTGACCCTCAAAGACCTGTTAGTCTGCCTTTATAATGTCCACCTCCACTCCATTTATTATCCTAAATTAGATGCACCTGTTTGAGGTCGTTAGCTGCATAAAGACACCTGTCCACCCCATACAATCAGTAAGAATCCAACTACTAACATGGCTAAGACCAAAGAGCAATCATGCATGGCACGGAAGGTTCCCCTGCTTAAACCAGCACATGTCAAGGCCCGTCTTAAGTTTGCCAATGACCATTTGGATGATCCAGAGGAGTCATGGGAGAAAGTCATGTGGTCAGATGAGACCAAAATATAACTTTTTGGTCATAATTCCACTATACGTGTTTGGAGGAAGAAGAATGATGAGTACCATCCCAAGAACACCATCCCTACTGTGAAGCATGGGGGTGGTAGCATCATGCTTTGGGGGTGTTTTTCTGCACATGGGACAGGGCGACTGCACTGTATTAAGGAAAGGATGACCGGGGCCATGTATTGCCAGATTTTGGGGAACAACCTCCTTCCCCCAGTTAGAGCATTGAAGATGGGTCGAGGCTGGGTCTTCCAACACGACAATGACCCCAAGCGCACAGCCAGGATAACCAAGGAGTGGCTCTGTAAGAAGCATATCAAGGTTCTGGCGTGGCCTAGCCAGTCTCTAGACCTAAACCCAATAGAGAATATTTGGAGGGAGCTCAAACTCCGTGTTTCTCAGCGACAGGCCAGAAACCTGACTGATCTAGAGAAGATCTGTGTGGAGGAGTGGGCCAAAATCCCTCCTGTAGTGCAAACCTGCTGAAAAACTACAGGAAACGTTTGACCTCTGTAATTGCAAACAAAGGCTACTGTACCAAATATTAGCATTGATTTTCTCAGGTGTTCAAATACTTATTTGCAGCTGTATCATACAAATAAATAGTTTTAAAAAATCATACATTGTGATTTCTGGATTTTTTTTTTAGATTATGTCTCTCACAGTGGACATGCACCTACGATGACAATTTTAGACCCCTCCATGATTTCTAAGTGGGAGAACTTCCAAAATAGCAGGGTGTTCAAATACTTATTTTCCTCACTGTATGTGCATCCCATAACTGTTTAACTGCCCTGTCAATCATCGTCACAGTTCAAATACTCCACATTCAGTTTAATTTCCTACCGTATCAGAGAGAAATGTAGTAGCATGTTGATCTGCCAGTCGTGGGTCTTTAATGCAGATACTCTCTTCATGTGTTTGCAGTTTAAATATAAATGATGCTTTTAAAAGTTAATGGCCAAACGTATTATCATTACAAAAGTTCTCAATGCTGCTGCAGGTGAAATATAATGTGGATAATATTGAATAAATATATTTTCGTCAAGGTTAAATACTGATAATTGATCACTCAAACACCTTTATCTAACCCTCTCTACTTAACCTCGCACATCCGTCATGTTTTTAGTTTAACACTTTTGATCCGTGTTTGTAGTTATAATCGAATCCTCGTCCAACTCGTATAGACAGGAGGAGAAGCTCGCAGGCAATCTTTAACTGTCTATGAGGCAATCGGGGGACGTGGAGGCATAAAGTCCGATAAAGTCAAGGGTAGAGCATGGGGAGAAGCCCATAGAGAGCCAAAAGCAACGGGACAAAATAGATTTGACTTTGCACAACTACTAGAAAACTTGTTACAACAGTCAGACTGGTTGCTCATGTCACATCTACGTCGTCAAGCTCAGTCTGAGGCTGGAGTACACTCAGCCATCAGGAAGTGAGTGCTTCTAATTTACTTCACTTTCCCCCGTCAAAGCCTAAGGGGTCGCTGTGTCCATTTATTTTACTGTCTATGCCTGCAATGGGTTGTGGGCAATATCAGCCGTTAGAGTGCGCATCATAGATATGTATATGCGCATCGATCTGCACTTCGAATTCTGACCTAAAATTCTTAATAAAAAAAAAACCTTTCTGCAGGGCAGTTGGCCAGTACATTATTATTTAATGTACAAATAGAGTGGGGTCAAGTTAAGCTTTTTAGTTTGAATTTTATTTTATACTGTACATTGTTGCAATGTGCTAAATAAATATTTGCATAATTTGTAATTGATTTATTCTTTGAAACTTTAATATTAATTTATGCAATTGCAATGCCTTGATTTTAGTAACGTTAGTATTAAGTACACAGTAATAGCCATAAATGCAATGGTACTAATAATTGGCATAATTTATTTCGGTGTTTCGGTTTTCGGCCTTGGTTTCCTCTTTTTCGGTTTTGGCAAGGAATTTTAATTTCGGTGCATCCCTAAATGTCACATACTATTTAAGATGGATAGTATGCACATTGGGACACAGGCAAGGAGCGCTGCAATATAGCCACATATGTATGATAAAATTAATTAGAACCATACCTACTGTTATTATTAGTATACTTGTTTTTTTTAGCCTAATATAGCCTGTCATTTTAAATACATTATAAAAAATATATAAAACATTTAATTAGGTGCCTCTCCTCCCTGTTTCCTCTCCATCTCTGTACATCTCTGCTGGTGGCATTGTTTGTAAAAATGTATACATCTATTTACGTCTACTAACTATCATTACGTGCATTTATAACGTCATAAGCCTGAACGTTAAACGCGATTTTTCTTCAATGAGGGTGAGAAGGAGGCGGAATGTATGAGGATGGATTACTACAGCACTGACAGCCGTTAGAAGACAGTGTCAGTCAATGTATTGACAAAACAGCGACCATACATATAAAGAAACGAAGTTCCTTATTATATTTTCCTAACACGCAACCACATTTTTTAAAAGAAGCCCAAAGTCACGTGTTATACGCGGACTTGGCAACTCTGGATAGTATGCGAATTGGGATGCAGCAATATGCTCGAATCTTTAGCCGCGTTTCCACCGCAGGAACTTTCCCAAGGAACTAGGAACTTTGGGGTTGTACTCGGTGTGTTTCGACCGCAGGAACCAGGGTCTAAATCAGGGGTCGCCAACTAGCGGACTCCGGTCTGAATCCGGACAGCGAGATGCGTCCATCCGGACCGCGAAGCCTTTTGACGTAATGAAATAAATAAATTAAACAAATTAAAAATCACATTTATATCAGGCAGCTCAGTAGAACCGTTTGGGTCCTATGTCGCCACGGGTTGCGACGACGACAGTTAACGTTGCTATGCTCACTGTTGCTACGTTCAGACCCAGACACGCGGTCAAGCATGCAGTGAAGAAGAGACTGATGGTGCGTTCACACCGGACGCGAATGACGCGCCATGCACGCTGCTTAATTCGGGCCGCAGAATGTCTATTTGCATCTTTGCATTGACTTATATCACTCGCGCAAAACGCTTCATTCGCGTCCGGTGTGAACGCACCATCAGAGCAGAAAGCAGCGCGCAAAAACAATGGCATTTTTTAAATAAAGTTGACGCTGACAAACCGAGTTTTCCGAGATGAATGGGTGGGGGTGGGGGTGGGGGGGGGGGGGTCGCATTTATTCTTTCTGCATCCTGTACTAGGCCTATGTGTCTCATTTGTTTGTGTTTCTGTTTGGGAGGGGGGGGGGGGGGACTTTAGTTGCTAGTAATGTTGAAATGAACGTATTTTCAGTACAGATTTAGAGATGAAGGCAGTTTTAGTTCATCATATTTTTGTCAGACATGGCTACTGGTTGAATTTAGATATTTTGTGTTGATCTCGAGGCAGGCGTGACGTTAAACTGTGGCGGGACACTCCATTACAGACAAATGAGTGGATCAAAATGCATGGTAAAGTCGCAGATAAGTAAAATAAGGTCATGATAGCACTGTGTGTTGCTTTCGTGCTTCAGTCTGTGTGTCTGGCAGCTTTAAAACAGTGAGAGATCTTGAGGCAGGCGAAAAGCGTTTGGTAAGTGGTGAATATTGACCCATTGTGCGTACCGTAGTTTGTGTAAAAACGGCGGAATTACATATTGTGAAAAAAAGAACAGCGTTTTCCTCGTTCACACGCATCTACCGGACTGGCAGCTGCCTCCAGCACGGGCAGGTTTTAGAGGAGCTGCCACTTGTTATTGTTGCAGACAGTATCGCACAAAGATTATTACTGTCCGTCGCTGACTGGGAGGAGCAGTCGCGCCGCGCGCAGTCCTACATCACCAGACTAATTTGCATAATCTTCTCGGTACTTCAGACCGCAGTGGAAACGCAGACAGCAGCAGGTCTGGGGGAAAAAAAGTTCCTCTGTTCCGGTAATTTCGGCTTTTGTGCCACTCAGTGGGCGTAAACGCAGTCATAACGGTCGACGGTGACGTCACATGCATACCCTCTACAGCAGCTATTCCATAAGCGCCACCTGCTGTCAAGACAGTGAATTTGCGTTCTCATGCAGTCCGTCCGCTGTTATTAAGTTTTATGTAGCATAATTCACAAGTCAAAACACTCTTTTTTTTGCTTCAAATGTTAAAAATATTAAAATCTAATTTAAATTAAAAACTGCTCATGCTACATGTATGCAGTATTTTTTTTAGTGTGATTGTGATTAAAATGCAACGGTTGCCTCTAGTTTTAAATGGCTGTGGATAGTTCAGCCTGTTATAGATCAAATGCATGTTCATGTTCGTGTATTCATACACTCTAAAAAAATAAATAAATAAAAAAGGTTCTATATGGCACCAAAACTGGTTCTTGGCTCGTAATCATAGGGGAACCTTTTTTAGTGCTATATAGCACCAATTTTGGTGTTTCAGTGGTTCTTCAGAGGTTCTTCAGAGGTTTTTCACCAGTTCTTTGACTAAGGTGCTATATAGCACCAATTTTGGTGCTTCAGTGGTTCTTCAGTGGTTCTTCAGAGGTTCTTCACTAGTTCTTTGACTAAGGTGCTATATAGCACTGCTAACTATGGTGCTATATAGCACCGTTACCATATACAGAACATGTTAAGACATGGTGCTATAAAGTACCAAAAGTGGTTCCCCTATGATTACGACGAAGAACCATTTTTGGTGCCATATAGAACCTTTTTTTTTTGTGTATGAAGAGATTTATGTTATTTGTATTATTAATTTATTTATTTAGTTTCAGTTTTTTTTTTATTTAAATTTAGTTGTTATACATTTCAATTTCACAAAGAAAATATAGAGGAATTTTGTTTGAGAAATAATAAAAAGGCACTCTGATTAGTAATTTGTCTTAAATTTTGTTTAAAATTGTATCCCATTGCGAGTTGTGAATCGTTACATCCTTAAATGTCCTGTTTTACTAAAATTAATTAAAAATGTAATTACTACAATTTCAACATTTCAAACTGAATATGTGCGGTAACTGCATTCAAAATAATGAACATGTTTAATATTCATGTTTAAATCACCTTTTGCTCAATCATGCGATTAACCGTGTCCTCTGGCACTCCGCAATTGCGAAGGAAGTCATACAAGTCATCCTCCTTCTCCGCCATGACTGCGATGATCTAGGCCGACTTTTCTCGACTTTTCTGCGCGTTTGCGGTTCGCTCCCGCCAACCGCCAGTTTTGACCTTCCTGTTGTGTTACGATCAATTGTGGCCGATGTGGCAAATGTAGTATGGTCAAACAACTCTTCTATCTAGTCTGTAACTAAATAGGTTTACTAATAGTCTACTCTATCACGTACCATACAGTAACAACAACAGTAATAGTTAAAATAATATTATTAATAATAATAGCTGCAAAGCAGTGCAAACCAAGTCGATTAAAACGAGAAAAGAGTTTCTGATCGGACCAATAAAGGTAAAACACATAAAGCTACGCCATAAGAAAATAAATAAATAAAAAAATTTGAAAAAAATGATAAATGTAACTTTACATTATAACTTTATAATGTAAATCAAATAGATACATTATGAAGCTGTCCGAAAGCGCAAATACTGGGAATATTAGCACAATACTAAATAACTAGTAATTGCTAAATAAGTTAATTGCCTATTAGGCCACATATTAGAAAACTATTAATTGGTAGATGATGAAGATCCAGTGTTATGAAAACTAGAGTAATTTTTAAAAATGTAAATACAATGTAAAAACATGTACACTACTGGTCAAAAGTTTTTGTCACGGAACGGGGAATAAACAGAAGGCAGGCAGATATACAGGATCCAAATGCAGGGGAGAATTTAATCAAATAAACAATCAAAAAACAGGAACTAAATAACACTGAGCAAACACAAAGAAAACACGGGAACAGAGAACAGCGAATACCTGCATAACAGCAACATTAAACAACGACCGACAGAGAACCAGAGAAAACATGGGCTTTATATACACACAGGGGAGATTATCTAAATGAGATAGCAAGGGGTGTGGTGAATGGGAACACCTGGGAAAACTAATCGACATGGAAAAACTACAAAGAACTACAAAACTCCACAGGAACAGGACACAGAAAAGAACACAGAACCTAGTCACAAATAACTTCAACATAAAAGTCCCAAAAGTGCAAAACACAGAACAGATGTGACAGTTTTAGAACGGTAAGATTTTAAAAATGTTTTAAAGAAGTCTCTTCTGCTCACCAAGGCTGCATTTATTTGATTCAAAATACAGCACAAACAGTATTATTGTGAATTATTTTTATTTTCTACAATTTAAAATAACTTTTTTCTATTGGAATATATTTTAAAATGAAATGTATTTATGTGATTCAAAGCTGAATGTTCAGCATCATTGCTACAGTCTTTAGAGTCACATGATCCTTCAGAAATCATTCTAATATGCTGATTTGCTGCTCAAGAAACATTTATGATTATTATCAATGTTGAAAACAGTTGTGTACATTTTTTTTTCAGGATTATTTAATTAATAGAAAGTTCAAAAGAACAGCATTTATCTGAAATATAAAGCCTTTGCAACATTATAAATGTCTGTACTGTCACTTGATCAATTTAATGCATCCTTGCTGAATAAATGTATTAATTTCAAGTTCTTTCCCCAAAAATAAATAAATAAAAATTCTGACCCAAAACTTTTGAACAGAATAGTACAATGTTACAAAAGCTTTATATTTCAGATAAAAACTTTCTATTCATCAAAGAATCCTTAAAAAAATGTTTTACACAACTGCTTTCAACATTGATAATATTCATACATGTTTCTTGAGCAGCAAATCATCATTAGAATGATTTCTGAAGGATCATGTGACACTGGAGACTGGGATAGGGATGCTCAAACTTGAGCGTTGCCATCACAGGAATAAATTACATTTTTAAATATATTCAAATAGAAAACAGTTATTTTACATTTTAATACTATTTCACAATGTTACAGCTTTTTTATAACAACATAAATGCAGCCTTGGTGAGCAGAAGAGACTTTAAAAACATTAAAATATCTTAGCGTTCTAAAACTTGTGACCGGTAGTGTATGTACACAATAAGTGCACTGTATCAAATTATTAATTTAAATGTTAGTACATAGTAGTTAAGGCCATCTCATATAAAGTGGGTCCAATTACATTATATGTTTAAATTTCAGTGCTAGATTCATTCATAGATTTAGTTAGAATTGAAAAATTTTGTACATATACAAAAGTCTACTGTCTTTTTTTTTTTTTTTGGGCTTGTGCATTATTGTTAAATAAACACATTTTGAAAATGTAATTTTCTTGTGACTTATTTGTTCACATGGTTGGGTAAGATTAGGCTGGGTTATGGCTCAATTTTGGGGTTTCTGGTTAAAGGGTGGTGTTGATATGGTTAACTTGTGGCTGAGAATTGGTAACAATAATAAAAACCTGTTTTGGCCCAGTTCAGGGCCAGTTAAGGGTGATTACTGGCTGAGATTCGGGCCTGTTATGGCCCATGTGTGACCCTTGTCTTTAATCCAATTCTGGGCCGCTTCAGGGCCGTCATTCTTTGTGGGAAAACTGATTATGTGGCCCGGAGCTGGGCCAGAAAACCTTAGGCTAGGCCTGCTTCTTAAGATAATCATTAGAACATCTAAGTGCACTCAACTGTGCTATTTATGCTACAAGTGTTCTAAACACAGAGATAGTATGTTAAAAGCATATGTTAGCATATTTTATTTTTGAGAGACATTTTTGTTGCTTGTCAGTTGTTTCTTTGTTTCCATGGCAACTCTGTGCTGAATGCGGTTTCGGATGTTCACATGCATTCAAACACGTCACAGTCATACAGCATTTACATAAATAAACATCTAGAATTAAAACGTTACAAATAATGATTAAAAACTAATTTTGTAGTTCTATGACCCGTTCATTGGAGCAAAATGCAACCCCTGCACATAATATCAGTCCCTCCAGAAAAACGCGATTATGCGATCCCATGATTTAATGCATAATCAGCCAAAGTCTGCATATATATGCGGGGCCGCATTTTTTCAAATACGCCGCATAAATTGCTTATTTCCGCATGCAAAATATATGGGGCTTGCATGATTTCACAGTTGTACAGTCACCTGAGGGTGGCGCTGTTCTGAGATCATATTTCATTAATAACGCAGCAGAATATACTGTAATGCAGGAGTTCCCTAATTAATTTAATTGACCTCCACGTGCGGGTCGCGGCACATCAATGAGCAGAAAGTCATTATTATGACTTTTATTTATTATATATGGATTTAGTAAATCATAATTTTGACTTTTTATGCTCATTTTTTATTTTAAGTGGTGGAAATGGGCTTCCATTGAAATGGGCTTACATATGGAATGAATGCATGGCATTAATGCTAAAATCATCCCATGATAAACCTCTCTGGGATTTTGGAACACCAACTTGTAAAAGTGCTTAACAGTAGGTCAGTATAACTACAATGAGTTTATTGATTCCCTGTCTTATTCTGCCCTCTAGTGGCTAATATCGGAATAAAAACAAAGCTTAACATAAGAGACTTAGGCTATGTCGATTAAACGAGTTATTATGTTGAAATAACGAGATATTATGTTGATATAACGAGATATTATGTTGATATAACGAGATATTATGTTGATATAACGAGATATTATGTTGAAATAACGAGATATTATGTTGATATAACGAGATATTATGTTGATATAACGAGATATTATGTTGAAATAACGAGATATTATGTTGATATAACGAGATATTATGTTGATATAACGAGATATTATGTTGATATAACGAGTTATTATGTTGATATAACGAGATATTATGTTGATATAACGAGTTATTATGTTGATATAACGAGATATTATGTTGATATAACGAGTTATTATGTTGATATAACGAGATATTATGTTGAAATAACGAGATATTATGTTGATATAACGAGATATTATGTTGATATAACGAGTTATTATGTTGATATAACGAGATATTATGTTGATATAACGAGATATTATGTTGATATAACGAGTTATTATGTTGATATAACGAGATATTATGTTGAAATAACGAGATATTATGTTGATATAACGAGATATTATGTTGATATAACGAGTTATTATGTTGATATAACGAGATATTATGTTGAAATAACGAGTTATTATGTTGATATAACGAGTTATTATGTTGATATAACGAGTTATTATGTTGATATAACGAGATATTATGTTGATATAACGAGTTATGTTGATATAACGAGATATTATGTTGAAATAACGAGATATTATGTTGATATAACGAGTTATTATGTTGATATAACGAGATATTATGTTGAAATAATGAGATATTATGTTGATATAACGAGTTATTATGTTGATATAACGAGATATTATGTTGATATAACGAGTTATTATGTTGATATAACGAGATATTATGTTGAAATAACGAGATATTATGTTGATATAACGAGTTATTATGTTGAAATAACGACTTAATATCTCGAAATAACGAGTTATTATGTTGATATAACGAGTTATTATGTTGATATAACGAGATATTATGTTGATATAACGAGTTATTATGTTGATATAACGAGATAAGTTTTCTCTTTTTTTTTTTTCTCCCACCACAAGTATTTATTAATTTTTTTTCACCATGCGGTTCAGGGCTTCCGTACCGCACAATTATGAATATGGGATCACAGATACAAATTTATTGTATTTTACTTTTACAATGAGCAGAATAATTAAAACAAAAATAAAAAAAATATAGAGGAGGCAGTGTCAAAATGAGCTGTCAAGCAAGACACGCACCATAGCAACAAGTCATGGCAACGACATTTCAGACTGACAGATACGTAAAAGATAAAAACGGGAATTTTCCAACATTTGAGCACTTTGTTACTGTTTTGTACGCTTTGTTATATTAATTATAATTAAAATTCTGTTTTATTGGCCACAATATTATTGATGATTGTTGAGAGGGGCACTTTTGATTAATTTTTAAAAAGGGCAGGGGCTCGAGCCCCTAAAGCCTTCCCATCTGCACTTGCGTTGCACGTGTCCTGTCACATGATGCGGCGAAAACTCCTACACGACGTTAATAGTTAGATTAAGGTGTGTACATGTCTGTAATGCTCTCCGATAATGCGACTAAAATAGGCATACTTCACATGTCTTAATTCGATTTGCGTTTACTTCGAGTATGACTTTAACCGGATTAAGGTCATTAGAAATCACTGTTTACATGGTAGCTTCTTAATCAGAGTATTGTCTTAATCAGATTAATATCGGAGTATTGTTGTCCATGTAAACGTAATCATTGACGTGTTTCACACATATTCACAGCTGGTCAAACCAGAAAGTGTTTCCATATCTCTTAAAATCAAGCGCAGCATTGAGTACAGCTTTTGAAAGGGAACAGCAGAAAGTGCAGAGCTATAAATGATGTGACTTGAGTCCAGTTGCCTTAAAATAAACTAAACAGTGAACTGTAATCCCACTGTAACTGTACAGTATAATGATGAGAGAGCAGAAAATAAGAAAATAAGTCTTTATTCTGTAAAGTCACATCTTAATAGGCAGTGATGGGAATAACGGTGTTATAGATAAACGCGCTACTAACGGAATAATTTTTTTCAGTAACGAGTAATCAAACGAATTACTGTTTCTCCCGTTACAACGCCGTTAGCGTTACCGAGAATAAAATGCGGCGTTACTATAATTGAGCTCACTGAATCGGTTTTCATCCGAACAGGCTCTCTCTCAGTCAGACCTGCAACGTGTGTGTGTGTGTGTGTGTGTGTGTGTGTGTACGGGCGGGCGTGCGTACATGCCATGCCATGAGTGTTGGGAGTGGGTGGGGTGGTACACAAAACTGATGATGATTGGTTACATCTTAATAAGTAAATAAAACAGATGCACAAATATAATGTGAACTCAGGCTCATGTCAGGAAATATTATATCAGCTCCAGTAACATTAGTATTAACCCTTTAGGCGCCAGAGGTTTTTTCCTAAAACGTTTGATTTTGACATCTTAATTTCAAAAGGCTATATCTTAAAAGTGATAAAAGATAGAGACTTCCTGTAAATTAAAGAAATATAAAAGGATGACCCAAAGTTTATGTAGGGATTACATTTTCCCATCTAATTTGCATATTTTGACGTCATTTGGTGGTGGCCATCTTGGATAATAGAATTTTCATGAAAAGTCACGTTTAAATGATAAAATGCAGCACTTCTTTCCCCCCAAAATGTCCCTCACCTGCTATATTACACAATACTGAATGCTCAGGTAAATAGTAAACAAACTGTGTAAATCATTACTAATTGTACTAAATTCCTTATATATGCTGCTATGCTGATTTCTTAAAAGAGTTTGCAGACTTTCTCTCAGATCTATTGGTCAACGTCGATAAAGCATTAATTGTTGGAGATTTTAACATACACGTAGATAACACAAATAGTTACAGTTTAGTAGTAATGATTTTATGCATTTCTTCACTGAGAAAATAGAAAGCATCAGAAACAAAATTGTAAATGTACAATCTTTAATGATGTCTTATGATTCAACCGCAACTATCGCCCCTCAAGAACTACTACACCGCTATACAACTATAGGACAGGAAGAGCTAAATAAACTTATCATTGCATCTAAACCAACAACATGTTTATTAGATCCAATACCCACTAAACTACTGAAAGAGTTGTTACCTGTAGTGGAAGAGCCTCTTCTCACTATTATTAACTCGTCTTTATCTTTAGGTCATGTTCCAAGAATATTCAAGCTGGCAGTCATAAAACCTCTCATTAAGAAGCCACAATTAGATCATAATAACCTAGCAAATTACAGACCAATTTCAAATCTTCCATTTATGTCTAAAATACTAGAAAAAGTTGTGTCCGCTCAATTGTGCTCTTTCTTGCAAGAAAATGATATCTATGAAAAATTTCAATCAGGATTCAGGCCGCATCATAGCACAGAAACTGCACTCGTTAAAATCACAAATGATTTACTTCTAGCTTCTGACCAAGGCTGTATCTCAATACTAGTTCTACTCGATCTTAGTGCTGCGTTCGATACTATAGATCATAAAATACTCATAGATCGACTTCAAAATTATACTGGTGTGCAGGGACAGGCATTAAACTGGTTTAGATCGTACTTATCAGACCGCTACCATTTTGTCTGTCTAAATGGGGAAAAATCCAGGATGATGTCAGTAGACTATGGGGTGCCGCAAGGATCCGTATTAGGCCCTCTGCTATTCTCAATATATATGCTGCCACTTGGTAATATTATAAGAAAACATGGAATTAATTTCCACTGTTATGCTGATGACACTCAATTATATATTTCATCACGACCGGATGAAAACGCTAAATTATCTAAACTGACAGCGTGTGTTGAAGATATTAAATACTGGATGACGTGTAATTTTCTGCTATTAAATTCAGATAAAACGGAGGTATTACTTATTGGTCCAAAAAACTGCCCACAAAACCTCGCACAATACAACTTTACCTTGGAAGGATGTCCTGTCACTTTATCCACTACAGTAAAAGACATGGGTGTTATATTAGACCGCAACCTGACATTCGAAAATCATATTTCATATGTTACAAGAACGGCATTTTTCCACCTTAGAAACATTGCTAAGCTACGTAACATGCTATCTATTCCTGATGCAGAAAAGTTAGTTCATGCATTCATGACCTCGAGATTAGATTACTGTAATGCTTTATTAGCTGGTTGTCCTGCATCCTCAATAAACAAACTACAGTTAGTCCAAAACGCAGTTGCTAGAGTTCTTACTAGGTCAAGAAAATATGATCATATAACACCAATTTTATCATCTCTACACTGGTTACCTATTAAGTTCCGTATCAATTACAAAGTATTGCTACTGACCTATAAAGCCCTAAATGGTTTAGCTCCAGTGTATCTAACGGATCTTCTATCGCCCTACAATCCATCGCGCTCTTTAAGGTCACTAAACTCTAGGCTTCTGGTCATTCCTAGGATATCTAAGTCCACTAAAGGAGGGAGGGCTTTTTCACATTTGGCTCCTAAACTCTGGAATAGTCTGCCTAATATTGTTCGAGGTTCAGAATCGCTGTCCCAGTTTAAAACTAGATTAAAGACGCATCTCTTTAGCCAAGCATTCACATTATAATTACCTTTTATACTACAGTTAAATCGGAACAAAAGCATTAATATAATATTCTGAACAGCAGCTACGCTAATTATTTCCCATCTGCTTTTCTGTTGTTATCTCGGGACACTAGTCCCGAGGTAAATAGTTCGTCAGCTCCAGTTTGTATCCAGCCGCTCATGGAGACTTCGGATGCCCCAACACCTGTGATGAGACGACACCACGCCTGTGAAGAGACGACTCAACGCCTGTGAAGAGACGACTCAACGCCAGCGTTATGGCCTAAATTAATACACGATTGATTAACTTTTTCGAACATTATTCTTTAACATTGTCTTTCTAACATTTTTACTGTTCATCTATGAAATGCACTTTCTGTAAAGCTGCTTTGAAACAATGTCTATTGTGAAAAGCGCTATACAAATAAATTTGATTTGAATTGAATTGAATATTTATCTTCATATGGGTAGCATTTCTATGTGTATTACGTAGTTGTGCACGTACTGCGCACTGACGGCAGTTCTGTCATCGCGTCTGTTTACTTTCAGTTTCATTTCTGCCGCCATCTTCTACGAGTGGTAAATGTGCGTGCATGAATGTAAGTTCATTCATCTTTGTATTTATCTGTTATGTCCGATAAATTAACCCTTTCATGTCGTGACAGTATATCTGATCGTTGTGACTCTGTTCATATCGTGATTTAATGTGTTTGAGGCGAGTGATGCACAGTGTATGTTTAGCGCAATTTAACGTGCTGTAGACAATATTAACGTATATAGATGATGTATACTGAGGTAAATGTTTATGTTACTGTATGCATACAGATTCTGATATATATTTTATTTGTTTATTGCAGACTAAACCACATTTTATCACTTCTGTTTCCTAATGGCTGTATGTTCGACATGTAAATGGTCATCCTGACGAGATATAAACCAGTCAAATGATCTTCTGTCTCCTGTCACACTTCTTGCCGGAGTTCCGTAGTGGACTAGCACTCCACCTGCCTTCAGAAAATAGTAGTCCTTTACACTAATAAATGGTAGAAACAAACTGAATGCATGTAGCGGTTGGCCTTTCAAAGGGCGTGATCCAACTTTGGTACTAATCCTCATTGGCCAAGTACTCAAAGCCGGCATTCCCATCAACTTGCGATAGACTATGCATAATAGCCCCTCTGCCCCGTGTCACACCGCCTCTGCTCTTGCTATGAGCAGCGCGGCCAGATCTGCCTCGCGCCGTGTGCACAGCTCGGACTACTGTCATTATCATTGCGACTCCCCACCCTGCCTCCACTTTGCCCCCTAACTGTCCTATGAATACTTTGATCTCGTCTAACATACCAAGTGGCATTAGACAAAGTCTTCACCACAATACTGTCGCCGCGATTGCGGAGAGGCACACGGTCAGAAGACAAAGGTTCATGGCTAGCACAGTAAAAATCTCCCGCCTCGTTGCCTACAACACTAACACGCCTGCTAACTTCGCGATGAACACTCAAACATTGTTCCCACCACTGACATTGGGCGAATGACCATCTACATTGGGCAAAGGATTCACCGTTTGTGCTTGGTGTAGGGCTATACTTTCACTTTCAGAATCACGTCATCTTCTGAAGGCAGATATTCCCCTTCAGAATCAGGGTCCGCGAAAAGAAGACCCAGTGTTTCCCCTACAATGTATTCACAACGGCGCAGCGCCGCCGCTGGATTTTCAGCGCCGCTGCAAGTTCTTCACATAATCAGTAATATTTTTGGGGAGAATCTGTTCTTTACTTTTTATATTTCTGTCAACTTTTACCTTTACTCCACTACATTTCCTACATAAAATGTATACTTTTACTCCGATAAATTTTCCCAAAGCATTTTTGTTACTTACTACAAAATAAATTCGTAAGACTGTAAGCAAGCATGTGCAAACAAATGCTCGCGCAACCGCGGTGATCTTGCATCCGTTGCTATAGCGACTGACACGTGAGACTGCGTGCTGCACAGAGCGGGACACGGGACAAGCGGGATTTAAAACAGACAACAAAACGGTATGTTATACACTACAGTACATGCTTTACTATCACTATAAAGTAATTAATTTGTTGACTAGATGCTGTATTAATGCAATCGAGGCTGATGCTAACATTAGCACCTCAAGCAGATAAAACAATGCAAGTCTGACAAAAACACATGCAAGTCTGACCCAAACGTTTAATGCCACGTTTGTTACCATCTATTTGCATTCTTTTATATCCGTCTGGACACTTTTATGCAGTGAAGTGGCATATTTGAAGCTAGTGACATGAGGAATCAAACTGTATCCTCATGCAGCCGACAGAAACATAAACAAATAAGAAACTCATTCGTGTTTTTTTAACATCACTGTAGCATATTTTGATTAGATGACCATCAAGTGTTCTACAGTAGAAGCAAATAAAGTTTGAAATATACATATAATATACATAACTGTGTCTAATTTCAATGATATGACTGTGTCCTGCAGCCCATACGTTCTGAACATTACGGCTACAATGTTTGGCTATCCCATGGATGGGGTCTTGCTCCGCCACAATTTTTGTTGTCATTGTCCAATATGCCAATGTTAAACTTCAGCAATTCCTCTGATCCATTCCCTTTGTTAAAACGAACGGTCGCTCAGGCACACTTCAGTCAAGTAGGTCAGCTACGTTAATATTGAGGAAGGTCTGTAGTTGAATAGGTTAGGATAGCTAAGTTACTTTATCGGGTTAATTGCGAGTGAGCTGTATATTATGGTAACTGAGGAGTGACATAGAAGAATAATGAGTATTTACTTTTTTATATGTGAGTTTGTTGTTTTGGGACACCTACTGCCCACAGCCCTGATAGCTAAATCATATTAAATTTTTCAGATGAGTCTACTAAACTGGTTGGTGAAGAGAAAGGCAAATGGGGACCATGGAGGAGCTGAGGTTAGCTGGCATGTCCAGAGGGCCCCAGAGGCTTTGTCACTTTGTGGGGCTTCAGTGTCACATGAACCTTCACAAATAATTCTAATATGATGATATGTGATGTTCTTTTTTTTTTTTTTTTTTTTTAAGATTATTTGATTAATAAGTAAAAAAATAACATAATGTAATAATATTTCACACTATTAGGCTACTGTTTTTTACATTCTAAAAATTATTCCGGAGGTGCATGCCCCCAGACCCCCCGCGCGCGGCTTGGTAACAACCTCCGGCACGTAACAGCACCGCTGCTGGAAAATTTTCTAGGGGAAACACTGAGACCCAACACTTCATTGCGGGTAAGCTTTATTGATGCCATTAGAAAATAATAATAATAATAATAATAATAATAATAATAATAATAATAATAATAATAATAATCTAATGCAAATACTCGCTGACGTTGACAATATTGCTCTGATAAAATGGCTCACTCGCACGCTAGCGCCGCTTTTGTTCGCACTGATTCAATGTGCTCTTGCTCAAAGATTTTGTATAGAAGCATTATGTTTTTTTGAGTCAGGATGAAGTATGACATGTCTGCCATCTAGTGGAGGGGAGGTCGAACGAAATTTGACACCCTATTTGACAAAATCGTCCGCTTTATTCAGTGCTGTATCTTGTCGAATAAACTCGACCGTGGCGCCTAGAGGGTTAAAGGGTACTTCAACCCCAGTTCAGAGCCTAACTCCACCCACTGGTAATATTTGAAAAATGTTGGAAAAATAGGCAGAACCCGGCGGAGACAGAGGGGACGAACCGAGGGCGGGGCTGAGCGTTGGGGTGTGCACCTGAGACCCGCGGTGATGGATTGATTGACAGCTGTCAGACTCGCAAAGATGGAGAATGACTGGAGTGACGGCAGTAGTAGTAGACTACTTTGAACAGGGCAGTCATTCAAAGTAGAGTATTCTCCCCCACCTTCACCTGAAGTGGAGGAGGGTGAATTGCCTGTGGACACAGGGCCAGAGCCTTATCAATGCTAACCGCTGGCTCAAACTGCGTTAACTCCCGATGCCGACGATGCTAGTGAAGCAGCAGCGCAAGAGAGAATGAACAGTCAAATCCTTCTACTGAATGCCACTAAAAATAGATCAGATACATGCAATGTATTTTTATTCAAATTAACTGAATCAATAAGCAGCGCAGGACAAATAAGTTAAACCTAATAGCCTATTATAAACAGATTTCCTCAAATAAAAGTTATACTGTACCCCAGCACTTTGCGGTATTGTTGCGTGTCAAGGTTTGAAAGAACGTCTCATGTATGAAAGTATCTGTACACATGACGGGCGGCAAACATATTGCACTAACGTGTACTGACAACTGCATTATTTAACCGCATTTTCTTCATTAGAATGTTGATAGCAAGTGTCAAGTGAGTTTCATTCATAATGTTTCTACTTCATGTAACATCATGTGATTGGGGAAAA
This sequence comes from Romanogobio albipinnatus, assembly GCA_023566225.1. Lineage (NCBI taxonomy): Eukaryota > Metazoa > Chordata > Actinopteri > Cypriniformes > Gobionidae > Romanogobio > Romanogobio albipinnatus. Next base: position 56,939,199 of record CM042246.1, on the reverse strand, counting down.
AAATTCATAGGGCGTGGTGAGCTCGTTCCAGGGGCGTGGGTAGTGAGCCGTTGGAAGAACCATCATACGTCACGATGACCTACAACGTCCAATAGGAAAATTCAACTGCAGTCGCCACCATTCAACCTTTAGAGGGCAGCACTCAGACGGTTTTACACCAAATATTATAGAATTAAAACAATTTATACTCAAATGTCAAAACATTTACTCGAATCAATGAACAGCACTAATTAAGCCCCAGTCTTGCAGATGATTAACTAAAAAAGTTGGTTTTGGGTTTAGTTACCCTTTAAGAGTAAAGTAAGATTATAAATGATCAGTCCTCACGTCAGTGTGTTGAGTTGACAGTGTTTATCCTGCAGTAGAGCAGCGAGATGATTCGCTCCTGTGTCTCCTAGTTTACGTTCACTCAGATTCAGCTCTCTCTGGAGTAACGGGTTTATACCCACAACTCTATTCACATACTGACAGGCTTCATCTGCAGCAGGACTCAAAAACCTGCAGAAGGGAAGATGAAGCGGATTCAGTTCAGTTCTCAACTAAACCTGCTGTAATGAACACATCCAGCCGTTGCTGTGAGGAAAACCATTTATATGATCTTTGTCTTCAAATCACTGTCAACTGTGATGCAACAACAGATACAGTTTATTGTTTTACTGAAATAATATTTCTATCATTTATCTTGTAAATTATTTTATCCCGTCTCACCTCAGTGTCTTCAGTTGAGAGTTTGGATCCTGTAGTAAATCATGGAGGTCCTTCACTCCTGATGGTCCAGGATCATTTCCTGTGAGATCCAGCTCTATCAGGTGTGAAGGGTTTGATCTCAGAGCTGAAGCCAGAGCTTTATAACCTTCTTCTGTTACACTGCAGTTAGAGAGTCTACAACAGAGAGGAACACGTTACATTCGGCTGATTAATCAGATAACTACCAGATCTCACAAACTGGCCATAATTCCTCCACAGTAAAACACTCAAACAACTACAGGAAGTGTTTAGTCCAGACCATCTGCAAGATTAGTGATAACTACCAGATCTCACCCTCCTCTCTGTGTCAGGTTCACCAGCTCTAACAGACTGATCTGAATTCTGACTCTAAACTAGTGCCTTAACTAGAGCTGTGCGATTCATCGAAATCATAAGACACTGTTTCTCTGTAATACTGCATCCACTCAGACTGAAGACAGAAAGAGAAAATGACTCAAATCCATGTTAAGTTCATGTGTGAGTTAAAGGACAGTAGATCAATCTCTGGGATGCGTTTTCATGAATATTGAATGTAAAGAGTTTTATCTCTAAAAACAGATTAGCTTATAACGCTAGTATATGGGGCATATAATAAGTACAATTAAATTAGGAAAAACTATCGGTGTGGATTTTTGCCGTTAACCGATTGTTCCACCAACCAACTATCGGTGCCGATTAATCAGCAAAAACGATGAATCGGTCGACCTCTAATCACAACTTACCTCAGTATCTCCAATTTACACGTTAAATTCTTCAGTCCAGAGCAGAGGAGCTTCACTCCTGAATCCTGCAGATTATTATTGTTCATGTTCAGCTCTTTCAGATTGGTATCTGATCCAAGAACTGTAGCCAGAGTTGAACAGCTTTTGTCTGTTAAGTTACAATCATTTAGCCTACAAGACATAAATTACACCACAGAATTAGGTGTAACATGTTTATATACAAATATTAAATATATTTCTGCCTTAAATTATTACATTGTACATTGTAAATTATTACATTCAAGCACGACAAGACAAAGAGAACTCGCCTGTAAATGTCCTGACACACACACGACACACAGAAAGACGTGCACCAGTATCGAGTTCTCTTTCATGCTTGAACAAACAATAACAAACGGAATTATGCCAAAATGTCCGTTTTATCTGTTTGTTGACGACCTTTATTTCTATGACTTAGTCAAAACGAAGATGAGATGACACAAACGTCCTTAAATGATAACTATGACTATATCAACATGCAATATCATTAACAAAAATGTAGTTTAGAGCAGGGGTTTTCAAACTTTATCATGTCAAAGACCCCCAAATATGATAAACCTTGTATGAGGGACCCCCTTCCTAAAATCCATCTACATATTTGTATGTATGAAAAAACAGAGATAAATAGTAGGCTAAGTTAGAGTAAGACATTATAAATACAACATATCGTTTCGAAAACTTAAATTGGCTATACTTAATGTTGGATGTATAAACCTGAAGAAGAACATTTTACAATTAAAACGTATTTTTATAAGCAACTTTCACAATAAATGTATGTCAGCAACGTCCGTACTGCGTTAAGGATACTGCCTTACAACCCCAGTGAGCAAGATAAAGGGGAATATAGTGAGAAAAACTCACTAGAAAGATACAAAGCAAACATATACAATTCTGGAAAGTGGCAATACGGCAATAAAGGAGATAAATATTTAGAAATAAAACGGGTAGAATGTTTGGTAGACTTTATTCATTTTTGCTTTGTCTTTTTATTCTCTGAAATGTTCTGGGGACCCCTTAGAACCTTCTGGAGGACCCCTGGGGAAACAGTTTGAAAACCGCTGGTTTAGAGAATAAAAACTTGACCAAAATCACTTTTTGTTGGGGAAAACAAAGGAGCATTCGAGCATTCATGCTTGCGGTTGCCAGATTTAAATTATTTAAATTTCCCAATCAGCGCTTTTCTATCCAGGGTTTTCTTAAATGTTGCAATCTGACAACCCTGAGTTATGTGCACACGAGCTCTGCTATCAAAGCTTCTCAGTGATGAACTGTAATACATCCAAGCAGGGATCTCTTGATTATTTGTGATTACTCTGTGTGACAAAGTCCATTTTGCTGTTGTTTTAATAGAAAAACATTAAATTAATGTAAAATTTCACGGTTTTAAATTTCTAGATAAGTTTCTTATTTTTCCATTAAGCCTATGTGATAAATATCCTATAAAAAATTATTAAACTAGATGAGGTCAAATAAACCATGTGTATAGGTCAACATTCCATTGAGTTGTGCTTATAGGTGAAAGTGCAACAATAAATATATTTCTCAAACGACAACAATAGTTGTAAATTATCATTTTGCGCAAATTAATCTGGATTATCAATGCAGTGTGACGAAAATGTGAAAATTTTCATTGATGAAACCTAGACTAAAATGCCAGACATTTAATCGACTAAAACGTGACTAAACAAAAAAAGGACACCGTTGACTAAATATGATTAAACTAAAAAGCACATTTAAACAGGACTAAGACGAGACTAATTTAAAGAATAGCTGACGAAATTAACACAAGTTTTGTCTAATCTATATTTAATTTATAATTTATGCAGTTAAACCTGTAAAGTGTTTGATATTCAATTTCTGTACATTTCCTACCTGTTAGACAGGAAGACCACAGGTAAATATGACATTTATAATAATGGATTTATGTGAAGATTGTTTTAAGTTCAATTAAATTTAAAAAAATTGTAAAGCCTAATAAAAGCCTAAACAATTCAATTATACTGTAATGTTGAATGTCAATCATTAATGTTTAAAAAAATTATTTTCATAGAGACATCAGTGTTAGAGTCAGTGATACAGGCCTTCATTCATAATAAGATGCAATTACAACAAATACTGCTCTGTCTTGGTTTAGGTCATATCTATCTGGACGCACTCAGCGTATTCAATTAAAATGTTTTAAATCAAGAACCTCTACAGTCACCACTGGTGTTCCCCAGGGTTCTGTCTTGGGCCCACTTCATCTCATTATTTATATGCTTGTGCTTGGTTATACTTATTTATGGTATTCATTTAATCAATTTCTCTTGTGGTACCTCAGATTCGACTAACTACCATGGGTGCCAGATCTTTTACTTAGTAACTCGGATGCTTTTAATTGCGATTAATCCAAGGGTGAGCTACACTGAATCAAAAATAATATTTTGGAAATGCTAGTTTTTGTCAGTGACAAATTTGCTAGATAAAATGAAGCGTGCTTGAATAAAAATATTTTTTTTTCCCGATGTATAGCTCAGATGACAATGATACATTAGTCTTGAGGTGGAGTTTCTGGGGGTTTAATGATTTCAGCATTGAAGTTATGGAAGAGCATATGTGCTTTATAGCAGAAGTTGAAGAGAACTACATAGTGGAACTTAGTGAAAATAACTATAAACCAATGTGTTGTATGACAACAACACTGTTGTGCTTCATCCTCTGCTAACTCAAACCTATAAAACCTATTTTATCGTATGTGATATACTTTATGAATGTCTAAGACCTCTAAATGATCATCAATATGATCAACACTTTACTGAAAATGCTGAAAAACTGCTACATGCCTTCCATCGTCTGATTGATTGTTTACTTTTTTAGCAAGTAAAAGGCTTTTTAGTTTAATTCTTTAAATGTCCCGCCTTCAGGTCAAGGTTCAGATGTCTTTTTGCAGTGAAATCTTTACTGATTTAAGTAAACCTATGGCTGTGTCTGAAATCGCCCCTAGTCCCTTAAATAGGGCACTATTTGAAGGGACAGCCATTTGTAGTGGTGTCTGAAACTATAGTGGACATTATCGAGTGTACTCTTTCAATCCCACAATTCACTGCAATAATGACTGTACAACTAATGTATGCTCAAAAGCTAGAGAATACCCATAATGACTGTTTGTGTCTTTTATCGTCTGATTAATTCTTAAAATGTCCCACCTTCAGGTCAACTTTTTTATTTAAGAAAAAACATGTTAAAATGTATACATTAAATATGATTCAACATGCTTTAGATAAACGTTTATCTGTGAATTTCTCAATCATCTATGTATTGCATTTCATTATGTTTAAATACAGTTAAAACTACAGAACTGAAACTATTATGAAGTTTAGTATTTAAAATGTTGTTTTATCTGGAGATATAGAATGACAACTGATAATATATGTGTTATAAATAGTCTCTTATAGCCTGGATGACACCAAAACATGACAAAACATTAATTGACTTACAGAGCTCTTCTGGAGGTTTTGATGACTGCTGATAATCTAATGAGACACTCGTCTGATTTCTTGAATTTCTGAAGCTCAAACTCCTCCAGCTCTTCCTCTGATGTCAACAGCACAAAGACCAAAGCAGACCACTGGGCAGGTGAAAGGTCAGATGAGAGACTTCCTTTGCTAAGGTGGGTCTGGATCTCTTTCACCAGAGTTTGGTCGTTCAGTTCATTCAGACAGTAGAACAGATTGATGGATCGCTCTGCAGGCAGATTATTTTCTAATTTCTGCTTGATGTACTGAACTATTTCCTTGTTGCTCTGGTCATTGCCGTCTTGCTGTGTTATCAGTCCTCGTAAGAGTCGTCGATTGGACTGGAGAGACAGACCGAGGAGGAAGCGAAGGAAAAGGTCCAGGTGTCCATTGTCACTCTCGAGCGCCTTGTCCACTGCAGTCTTGAGTAAATCAATCATGGTTTCATTTGTGTTTTCCTGTTCTGTAGACTCATGATCAAACACACTTGTCTTGTTGATGTCTAGAAACAGATGTGCATAAAGGGCTGCAATAAACTCTTGAATGCTCAAGTGAACAAAGCAGTACATGGTGCCAAGAGTGATCCCTGTTTCCTCCTTAAAGATCTGGGTACACATGCCTGAGTACACTGATGCCTTATAGACGTCAATACCACAGGCTTCCAGGTCTGTGTCATAGAAGATCAGGTTGCTTCTTTCCAGCTGATGAAATGCCAGTTTCCCCAGTGAAAGGATGGCGTCTTTATCCCAGGAAACATCTGGTGTGTATTCTCCATCATACTTTCGGCGGCTCTGCTGGATCTGAAAGCGGAGAAAGTGTGTGTACATTTGTGTCAGAGTCTTGGGAGTGTCTTCAGTGTTTGATTCCTGCTGTGTTTGAGAGATCTCCTCAGCCTGAGTGTTTTTCACATCATTATTTCTCTTCTCCTCCAGAATGTTCTGGAGAACAGTGGCTGAAATCCAGCAGAAGACTGGGATGTGGCACATGATAAAGAGACTCTTTGATTTTTTAACATGATCTATGATTGTGTTGGCCCGATTCTCATCCATGAATCTTTTTTTGAAGTACTCTTGCTTTTGTGCATCATTGAATCCTCGTATCTCTGTCAGCCGGTCGATACAGTCAGGAGGAATCTTACTGGCCGCTGCTGGTCTGGTGGTGATCCAGATGAGAGCAGAAGGAAGCAGATTTCCCTTCATGAGGTTCGTCAGGAGAACATCCAGAGAGGCTGGTGATGATACATCACGCCACGTCTCATTACAGTCAAACTTCAGAGGAAGGCGACATTCGTCCAATCCATCAAGGATGAACAGGACTTTGAATCGATTCCTTCTTGTAAGGTTCAGTCCTTTTGTCTCTGGGAAAAATTGAGTCATAAGATCCATCAAACTTAGTTTTTCTTTCTCCTTTAAGTTCATCTCTCTGAATGGAAGAGGAAATATGAAGCTGATATCTTGATTCTCTTTTCCTTCAGCCCAGTCCAGAACAAACTTTTGCACAGAGACTGATTTTCCGATGCCAGCGACTCCTTTTGTCAGAACAGTTCGGATCTCCTCGTCTTGTTCAGATGCTTCAAACAAATGTGTGCATTCCACCTGTATCTCTTGAGATTCATGACGCCTGGAAGCAACTTCAATCTGCCTTACCTCATGTTCAGTATTGACCTGTTCACTGCCACCCTGGGTGATATAGAGATCTGTGTAGATGTTATTCAGAAGTGTGGAGTCGCCATGCTTCGCAATTCCTTCAAACACACATTGATACTTCTTCTTTAGGCCACACTTTAGCTGAGGAATGAAGAACAGCTCATCTAAACACAGGAACAGAAAACAGAGAGTTTTAGTCTTAATCTTCTCTCCTACATTTATAAGTGTCAATCTGACAGATGGCCATGAGTCTCAGACCTTCTAGAGCATCAGCAGCTTCATCTTGCTTCATCTCTCTCAGGTAATGTAGTGTGAGATCAAGAGCTGCTGCTTTGATACTGCATCTATTCTCATTAAAGTCCTTCACAAAGGATTCTGTGTTCTCTTTTTGTAATATTTTCTTATACTTTCCCAGTTCATTCTTCAGAAATGTGATAATTTTGTTCTCAAGATCCTACAAACAAAGCATTAAAAATATGAAAAAATAAGAGACAGAACAATTTAACCAGATCCACATCCATATTTGGCCAAAACTATTCATTCAGTAATTAAAAATATTTGTAAAAGAAACCAGTTAAAAACCAAACATGTCAATTGGCTGCCATTTAACACAAACAAGTACAAAAATAACATGTTTTCTTCCATGTTGATTATCATTTTATTGGTTCTTAAAATTAAGAAATGTTTTTCAGTTTGTTATAATTATAAACATGTATGAAAATGTGTTTTCCTACCTGGAAGATCCCGAGGAGATCGTCTTTGAAACTCGTGTGTTTCCTGTGAGTCTGAAAGTCTGAGTCTAATGTCTCACATTGAAGCCTGTTAGCCAATAAAATAAAATACAGCCTTTATTGTTCAGGCGAATATTAGAGAAATATTTGCAAACTTTTTTTAATAAAAAGTAAAATAAAAAAATAGCTATTTAAGTTTATGCTGTTAAAGTATAGGAATTACTGAAGTATAAATATATAGTGAATTCGTGAATACGATGGGTATTTTAATATGTTGTGCAGCAGTTATGTCAGTGCACCAAAATGAAATGGGTATTACAAAAAAAATATTAGAATTAAAATCAAATCATTTAAAAAAAAAAATGATTTAGGTTTTTATAGCACTGTTGTTTGTAAATTGGAACGATATTTGATCGATAAAGTTTCATTATAAATATTTTCTAACGTTAACCCTCTGGGGTTCTTCGGTCATTTCTGACCCAAATTCTTTTAAATACATTTTTTTTTTAATCGTAGATTCATCGGAATGGTCCGAAACTTGATGACTTTATTGGTACTTGTTATATGAACACCCAAAAGTCTAAGTGGTCGTAAAAAAAAGTCACACTCAGGTCCTTCGGGTCAGAAATGACCCCCATAGGAAGTGAATGGGAAATTGGCAAAAAATATGAAAATACAGAGTTAAAAAAATAATAAAATAAAATCTACAAATCAGCCAGGATGCAGAAAAAAAGGACTCAACAGTGAAGGGGTGAATCTCTAAAATATCAAGTGTGCAAAACAGACAAAAAAACTCACACACACAAAAACACAATTAGCTTTTGGAATGGCACGCGTTAATTTGTGTGTGTGCGTGTGTTTTTGTGTGTATACACTCACCTAAAGGATTATTAGGAACACCCGTTCAATTTCTCATTAATGCAATTATCTAATCAACCAATCACATGGCAGTTGCTTCAATGCATTTAGGGGTGTGGTCCTGGTCAAAACAATCTCTTGAACTCCAAACTGAATGTCAGAATGGGAAAGAAAGGGGATTTAAGCAATTTTGAGCGTGGCATGGTTGTTGGTGCCAGACGGGCCGGTCTGAGTATTTCACAATCTGCTCAGTTACTGGGATTTTCACGCACAACCATTTCTAGGGTTTACAAAGAATGGTGTGAAAAGGGAAACACATCCAGTATGGGGCCGTCCTGTGGGCCAAAATGCCTTGTTGATGCTAGAGGTCAGAGGAGAATGGGCCGACTGATTCAAGCTGATAGAAGAGCAACTTTGACTGAAATAACCACTCGTTACAACCGAGGTATGCAGCAAAGCATTTGTGAAGCCACAACACACACAACCTTGAGGCGGATAGGCTACAACAGCAGAAGACCCCACCGGGTACCACTCATCTCCACTACAAATAGGAAAAAGAGGCTACAATTTGCACCAGCTCACCAAAATTGGACAGTTGAAGACTGGAAAAATGTTGCCTGGTCTGATGAGTCTGGATTTCTGTTGAGACATTCAGATGGTAGAGTCAGAATTTGGCGTAAACAGAATGAGAACTGTGCAGGCTGGTGGTGGTGGTGTAATAGTGTGGGGGATGTTTTCTTGTCACACTTTAGGTCCCTTAGTACCAATAGGGTATGGTTTAAATGCCACGGCCTACCTGAGCATTGTTTCTGACCATGTCCTTCCCTTTATGACCAGCATGTGCCCATCCTCTGATGGCTACTTCCAGCAGGATAATGCCCCATGTCACAAAGCTCCAATCATTTCAAATTGGTTTCTTGAACATGACAATGAGTTCACTGGACTAAAATGGCCCCCACAGTCACTAGATCTCAACCCAATAGAGCATCTTTGGGATGTGGTGGAACGGGAGCTTCGTGCCCTGGATGTGCATCCCACAAATCTCCATCAACTGCAAGATGCTATCCTATCAATATGGGCCAACATTTCTAAAGAATGCTTTCAGCTCCTTGTTGAATCAATGCCACGTAGAATTAAGGCAGTTCTGAAGGCCAAAGGGGGACAAACACAGTATTATTATGGTGTTCCTAATAATCCTTTAGGTGGGTGTAAGTGTGTGTGTGTGTGTGTGTGTGTGTGTGTGTGTGTGTGTGTGTGTGTGTGTGTGTGTGTGTGTGTGTGTGTGTGTGTGTGTGTGTGTGTGTGTGTGTGTGTGTGTGTGTGTGTGAGTTTTTTCTGTCTGTTTTGCACTCTTGATGTTTTAGAGATTGAGTCCTTTTTTTCTGCATCCTAGCTGATTTGTAGATTGTATGCACAAAAAAACGAATTTCCCATTCATTTCCTATGGGGCTCATTTTTGACCCGAACTTTTCAAATCCTGTCCCCAATATTTTTGGTTATTCATATACCAAGTACCAATAAAGTCACCAAGTTTCGGACCATTCCGATGAAGCTACGATTTTTAACATTTTTTTTATAAAACGCAAGATCCACTATAGTGGTAAAAATGTGTTATTGCATGATAAAAATGCTCAATGTGTCCACCGGAAGGCACCGATCTCATTTAAAAAATTGCTTTCATGAGGCCTGGGCTTGACTCTAAAATGAAATACAGCTTTAATAAAAAAAATTAAAAAAATTATAAAATATATTTCATTGATTTTACTCAAATCTTTTTTTTATCTTAATCCCACCCTCCGGGTCATTTTTGACCCGAAGGTCCTGAGTGTGACCCATAAATGAAGAACCCCAGAGGGTTAAATACTTTTTGTTAGTTGATGGTTTTCTCTCACTGAAGTTTGGTCCTCCACCTTTTGAGCAGTCACTCTTCACAGACACAGAGCTGGACACATGTGAGCCTGATCTTACACTAATGACACACAGAGCAGAAAGATAAAACACGTCACTACAGGAGATACTTCAGGTTTCATGTTTAATTAAGCCCAGTTTAACACAAATTAATTCCTGATCTGAGACCTGAATAACGGATCAAATTAAAACAAATTAAATCTGTGGAGTAAACAAACACTGTTGACCGCAGTAACCAGATGACTAACGTACAGACTAATGTATGTAAAATACTAAACTGAAATCTCATCTAGTATCTATATCTATATATAACTGAACGCTGTGCAGTAAATGAGAGGCTGAGGAATAGAAGAAAACCTTTTACATTTATTTACAAATATCCACTGATTTAAGAGTGACGATTTCAGGTGTTTATTGATCATCTTTTCTAGGTTTTTGGTTCTCAATGTTAATTTTCAGTAATTCCTAGTGTGCATCAAGTGTGATGTTAAAGTGATTTGTTCACAGTCTCAAAACATCTCCAGTCATGGTAGAAGCTCTGTACATTAGTTAGATATTAACTGTGATATTGTCTATAAAGCCCTGTTTGACATGTATATTTGACTTGTTCTGATTAAAGTTTCCACATTATTCACATTTACTATCCACTAATGTGCACCTTTAAACCGTAATGCAATCCACTTTAATCTGGGTTTGTACAGGACTTTACATATATGGTGCATTAAACATATTTAACTGTGCTAAATGTTCCTGTAAACTAAATATGAAACCAGTTTCAAGCCATTTTAACCTGCGACAATCTAAAACATTTATAGGAAGTTCTCAATTGTTTTGCAGAGCATTTGACACGGCAATGGTGAGAGAAACACTCGTTGTTGGTCAGGCTTTGCTCTTTACAGGACAAACCTGAAGCTCCAGTAGTGTTTCAAATGATTGAGTGAAAACAGTCGCAGTCTTACCTCTGTTCCTCTGAGAGACTCATCTTAGAGAGAGCGTCCTTTCCTCGCTCCTCTGACATTACTGCAGAGAAACTGCCACTGAAAACAGCTCAGCGCTGGGATCTTTGTGTCGCTGAAGACCATCAGATGCTCAGCATGACCTGGACATGACAATGAGTCAGTGAGATTAATATCATGAGAGTTCAGAGGAGAAATGAGGAGGAAAAATAACAACTAATTACCAATGCTCAGCTAAACAAGAAGACAAAGAAAATATACTACAACTGTGTTAAATATTAATATGATTTTATGTATGTCTTCAAAGTAAACCAATTTTCCTTTGGTTTTAGTGAGAAACAGCAACAGTGGATGATCTTTACAACATTTTCAACACTAGATCATAAACTCTAGTTCATAATTACGGTTAAAATATGAGGATGTTTATTGTTTATGTTGCTTTGTCGTGCTGTCCACTGTCCATTATGTTAAAAAATGTTTAGTTTTTTTCATTACTGTCTACACAAATGCTCCCAAATATATTTTGAGGTCGCACAGATTAAATTTCTGGAGCACATATGAGCGTTTTGTCACCTGATGATCAAAAGCTGCAAACATTCACTGATGCTCAAAACTAAATGTCAAACATCATCAAATGTCCACTCCATCACACATTATACCAACTTTCAGTATCAAAGGCCAATCAAGGCCATCATCACATCTTTATTCCAGGACATGTGATATATGTTTTAAAAGTTGAACAAATGAATAATTGAGGGATGAAGAGGTTTTAATTATGGACAGACGACAGTGAAGGGCGAGAGAGGACCAGGCCTGGACATTTTACGCTGCTGTTTGTATTATGTTTATATGCCACAGTCGCCGCTGACGCTCCTTTCCTTTAGTTGTTTTTGTTTATTACGATTAAAGTTATGTTTAATGTTTGCTGGTTCCCGCCTCCTTCTTCCCTGAACTTGAACTTTATTACAGTCACGTTTGATCACTTAAATTCATTTGATTTAATTCTAATGAAACAGTCACAAGTTCTGCATTTCTCCTCATACAGGTCACTTTATCTGATGAATGAACATTTCTGTCCATCAATGATCCAAACAGTTGCTCACCTGTCTAATAAAACACATCATATATTAAAGCGGCTTTGGTGTTTCCATGATTTCTACCGCAGTGAAACCGGATATTGAGGGTAAGGCGGATACGACGCATTGACACGGGCCGTTACACTGGACAAAATAGAGGATTTCTCTGGATTTAAACATTGTTGGAAACATTTGGGATAATGTAAGTACACAAGGCAACAAAATACAACATTGTTCAAGTGGCTTTGGGATATTTTAATCCAAAAATCTTACATATTGTGCCTTTACCTGAAATGAACGCCTGTCTTTCAATGACGACTGCATGAAAAGCAAAGGCTAGTATTAAAAACATAAACTGCTATGAAAATGTAAACATTTGTAGTTTAGACACAAATTTGATTTCTCTGATCCTCACATGTGCATTTAATAAAAGAATAATAATATCTTTAAAAGCATGTGAGATTACCTGCTCTCTCTCCTCATCTCCATCACTCTTTCTTTTTCTCTCAGTCTCTTCTCTTGCTCTGTCTCTTCCTCCTAAAGCTGAGTCTGTCAGTGAAGAAAGCAAACATTGGCTCAACTGATATTTATATGATTTATGAATCAGTTCCCTTTCGTTCAGTCACTACGACGTACGTTAGTGACTAACGAATGGGGGTTTCGCTTAGAAGCCTATCATCTTCGAGAATTCAACAGCGCCCAATGGCAGTGCCAATGCCATGGGCATGCGGAATTTGCATGCGTAACTCCGCCCCACCCTGTGGGTATATAAGGAAGTACGCTGGCAACATCGCATTATGTTTCTGCTTTGGAGCCAAGAGCATCTCTTCACTCCTACAAGCCTGAATTCTGAAGTCCTCTCTTCAGTCTTCGAGACGAGCGGATCTCCAGAGTGTTGGTGTGACGGCGCATTCCAGCAATCTCGCATTGCCTGCCTGCTGATCTGTGCAGTGATCTGCAACAGCTGTGTGTGTTTTCCCTGGGTGCTTCGGCACTCTGCAGAGCTTTCCTCTCACAAAAAGAGCTTGCGCGTGGCACGTCTTTTTCAAGACGGTTCGCCCGTGCACTTCCGGGTGCGATCGATCTCCGTTGCTGTCTATGGGCACATTCACTGCTCGACGTGTTTGGGCTTCAGCACGTTCGGGCAGTGATTGTGGATGTGTCATGTTCCCACTGCGGGAACGTGACCATCGCGATGTCGCGGTCGAGACTCAGTGATCTCTGCAAGGAGAGAGAGTCCCCTCTGCCACACCCCAATCTACCGTCTCTGAGAGAGGTGGTACTTTGGCTGGTGGCCAGGGTGACCTGAGGGCGGTGCGTGGTTTAAGAACCCCGACGATCATTCCTCGGGCCACGCCCCCCTCTCGCACATTGCGTCCCGCGAGTGCTGGACTGAAACAGCGGCCCGTCTCTGACGCCTCGTTCGTTTCGTTCACACTCCAGATAGCGGCGAGATGTCGATCGCCGCATCCCAAGGTGGGCTAGATCCTTTGGGGATGACGATTAGGTTGTGCTCCGCCTCCGGGTGTGTCAGCACTGCCTGATCTGACCTAGAGTTGATAGCCATGTTATCTCGGGCAGCCGCGAGCCTCGCGCTGGTGTGGAACTCCGCCCAGTCGCGAGTGCTCGTGGTTGCGCGATTGGTTTTTGTGGGCGGCACCCGACAGCTGTTGGGCCCCGCCCCCAATGCCTTTCGCTCCCGAGGTGCATGAGGAGATCACGCGGTCCTGGAAGTCCCCGTGCTTCCCGTGACCGTTTGGTGGCCTCCTCCGCCTTCTCTGCCCTTGATGGGGCCGCGGCCTAGGGTACACTGGGGCCCCCTCCCCACTGTTAAACAACTCTGTTGCGCACTCCGGTGTCCACAGAGGGCTTTGACGTGGTGTGGCAGTCCTAAGCACCCTCCCTAAGCCTGTGGGCTCGTCTACTTCGGTGGCGTGGTCCTGCAGTGCTATGGGGTAGGCCGCCGCCCCTTTGCACATGCACAAGGGTGGAGCTGACCCAGGGCTCTTTGTTGAGCTGCGTGCCGCCACTAATCCTGCCCTCTGGGTTGTGAAGGTGGCCACATGCTCCCTCGGTCGGGCGATGTCCACAGCTGTGGTCCGGGAGAATTTCCTGGCCTTACCTGGTGATATGGGGGGGTTGACTGAGCCCGCCTCCTCAACTCGCCCATATCCCAGGCTGGCCTCTTCGGCGGCGCGGCCGAGAACTGCGCCCAACAGTTCTTGGCCGCCCCAGAGCAGACTGAGGCTGTAACACGTACTGCCCCGGCGGCTGGCTGCTGCACCAGCCGCCGGCCCAGTCGCCTCAGTCCGCTCGCCGCCGAGGGCGCCCTCCCTCCTCCCGTCCGGCCCCAGCAGCAGCCTTCTCCGGGCCGCGCCGTGGAGGTGGTTGCAGGATGTCGCCCAGTCCGCTCCTCAGCCTGGCTGAAACGCCAGGCTGGAGGTGGACAACTCAGAGATGGGTTCCAGTTCTTTCCAGGGGATGGTTGCAGGGCCTCTCCTTCCCCCGGTGGAGGGCCGGGGGAAAATCCTTCCGCTGCTGGCCCCCGGGCTAGCAGCGCTTGGAAAGAACTCATGTTCCTGTCTCTGAGGACCCAGAGACCGGTGATGGCAGTGTGTGCCGCCTCCGGGCCGCGCCACTCTCGTCCCTCTCTCTCGCCAGCCTCCTCTCAGAGCAGACCCCAGTGGAACGTGCGTCCTTCCCTGGTCTCCTCTGTCAGGACGCAGCAGTTAACCGTGCCCCCGCACCGGGACGCCCAACAGCCTCCCATGTCCGGGCCGGTAACGCTGCCTCGCTGCCCCACCCTGGGTACGTCTGTGGTCCGAATGACCCCGCTGGTGCAGTTCCTGGGAGTCTGGCTTCAGCTTCCGGGACTGTTCCGCTGGGTCACGAAGACCATCAGGCGCGGCTACGCGATTCAGTTCGCGCAGGTTCCTCCCCGCTCTGGGGAGGCCGCCCGCTATGATGGGGCCTATCCCCTGTCATGCGTGCGGAGGTTGTCACCCTACTGGCGAAGGGTGCGATCGAGCCTGTCCCTCCAGCCGAAGTGAAGTCCGGCTTCTCAGCCCTGGCTTCATTGTACCCTAGGAAACCGGTGGGTTATGGCCAATCCTGGATCTGCCCGTCTTGAACCGATCCTTCTCAGGCTTCCGTTCAGGATGTCGGTAGCGAACGCCTCTTTGGACACGTTCGTCCGGTAGATTGGTTGCAGCGATCGACCTGAAGGACGTTTACTAAATGTCTCCTTCCTCGACGCGGACCGTTCCTACGGTTTGCTTCGAGGGGCGGACATTCAGTACGCAGTCCCCCCATTTGGGCAGCTCTGTCCCCTCGTGACTCTACGTAGTCTTCGAGGCAGCCCTTGCGCCACTCGGCAGCACGGGGTTCGCATCCTGAACTACTTCGATGACTGGCTCATACTGGGTCACTCTCGAAGCAGGTCCGCGGACACAGAGTCCAAGTGCTCCAGCACTTAGCCCGTCTGGGCCTTCGGGTCGACTGGGAGAAGAGCGACTCTGCCCCGTGCAGAGGATCTCCTTTCTCAGTGTGGTTTCCAACTCGGTCGCAGGTGCGTGCTGCTTACCAGCGAGCGCGCACACAGTCTCTGCTGACTGGCCTTTGTCAAATCGAGGGCGAGAATGCGGTCCCACTGAAGCTATTTCAGAGGCTCCTGGGGCATATGGCATCTGCAGCCGCGGTGACGCCGCTCGGATTGCTACTTATGAGACCGCTTCAGCACTGGCTACGCGATCGAGTCCCGAGATGGGCATGGCGGTCTGGCACGCTCCGGGTACAAGTGACTCGGGCCTGCTTACAGACTCTCACCCCGTGGTCGAACCTCAAGTTTCTACGGACCGGTGTGTCCTTAGAACGAGTTTCCAGGCATCTTGTTGTATCAACAGATGCATCTTCCACGGGCTGGGGTGCCATGTGCAATGGACAAGCAGCCGCGGGCTCCTGGACAGGACCCCAGCGCCTTCTGCATGTCAATTGCCTCGAGTTGCTGGCAGTACGGTTCGCCCTGCACCGCTTCCGAGCGTTGCTGAAGGGTCAACATGTGCTAGTCAGGACAGACAACACGGCCGTAGTAGCGTACATCAACCACCAGGGCGGTCTACGCTCCCGCCGTATGTCTCAACTCGCCCGCCATCTCGTTTTATGGAGTCAGAAGCATCTGAGGTCCCTTCATGCTGTCCACATCCCGGGAGTCCTGAACCGTGCAGCCGTCGAGCTCACGGCTTCAGCCACTTCCTGGAGAATGGAGACTCCATCCCCAGACGGTCTAGCTGATATGGGAACGGTTCGGCGACGCACAGGTAGTCCTGTTGCCTCCCAGGACTCTTCCCATTGCTCCCTGTATTATTCCTTGACCTATGGTCAGCACGGATGCACTGGCGCACAGCTGGCCGTCGGGGCTACGCAAATATGCGTTTCCCCCAGTGAGCCTTCTCGCACAGGTACTGTGCAAGATCAGGGAGGACAAGGAGCAGGTCATGTTGGTCGCCCCGTATTGGCACGGCCAGGCCTGGTTCTCAGAACTGCTACTCCTTGCGACAGCCCCTCCCTGGCCTATTCCTCTGAGTCAAGACCTTCTCACTCAGAGACGGGGCACCCTTTGGCACCCGCGTCCAGTGTTCTGGAAGCTCCACGTGTGGCTTCTGGACGGGACGCGGCAGGTTTGAGTAGCCTTCCACCTGCGGTGGTCGCTACCATCACTTCCGCTAGAGCAGAGTCTACACGACACCTCTATGCGTTGAAGTGGAACCTCTTCGTCACATGGTGCTCTTCCCGCCAGGAAGACCCCTGGAAATGCCCGATTGGGTCCGTGCTATCGTTTCTCCAGGAGGGGGTGGAAAGAAGGCTGTCTCCTTCCACCCTTAAAGTGTATGTGGCCGCAATATCTGCCTACCACAATCTCCTGGGAGACAAAAAGGTAAGTCAGCACGACCTGATCATCAGGTTCCTGAGGGGGGCGAGGAGACTGAATCATCCTCGCTCTCCTCTCGTTCCCTCTTGGGACCTCTCAGTAGTCTTAAGTGCTCTGTAGAGGCCTCCCTTGAGCCTTTGCGGTCGGTTGAGATTAAGTTCTTGTCTATAAAGACGGCTCTGCTGACCGCATTGGCCTCTCTTAAGAGGGTCGGGGACCTGCAAGCATTTTCGGTTGACGAAGCGTGCCTTGAGTTCGGGCCGGCTAACTCTCACGTGATCCTGAGACCCCGGCCCGGATATGTGCCCAAGGTTCCCACCACTCCGTTCCAAAAAGCCAGGTGGTGAACCTGCAAGCGCTGCCTTGGAGGAGGCAGACCCAGCCTTGGCATTGCTCTGTCCAGTACGCGCTCTCCGCGCTTATGTAGACAGTACGCGATGTTTCAGGACCTCAGACCAGCTCTTTGTCTGTTATGGTGGAGAGCAGAAGGGAAGTGCTCTCTCAAAGCAGAGGTTGTCTCACTGGTTAGTGGACACCATTGTTTTGGCTTACCAGCAGCAAGGTCGACCATGTCCCCTTGGGGTCAGGGCACACTCCACCTGGAGTGTGGCCTCCTCTTGGGCTTTAGCGCATGGCGCCTCGCTAACAGACATCTGCAGAGCTGCAGGCTGGGCGACACCAAAACACATTCGCCAGATTCTACAATCTCCGAGTGGAGCCAGTGTCCGACTATGTACTCGCCCCTACGGGTGGCCGGTAATGGGCCAGGCTCAGGTGTCTTCGCTTGCTCGCCATTCTACTCCACGGACTGGATACGTGCGATATTTTCCCTCAGGTGAGCTCCCCGAGAGCCCTGAGCTCCTCCAGCACTGCTTACGCCGACATCAGTTCAGTCTGCCCTTTCGAGCCCAGACCCTCATGTCCGGCCAGGTGCTCCGTGTGCATGGTTCCCCTCCGGCGACCCCCACACGAGTATTTCCACCGTAAGCCTCATCAGTGAGAAGGTGTCTTTCCCTTGGCAAGTCCCTGCCACCCCTAGGGTTAAAAATCCACCCTCTGGCTGGTACCCTAGAGATCTTCCATATGCAGCCCTTAGCGGGTCATATGTGTATTCTTAAGTCCTCCCTACGGGTAGGCATCTTGGCATTCCCTCACTGGGATATGCTTCCCAGTGTACCTTGGTAATCCTGTGATAAGTGGGAGTCCTTCGTCCGTACTAGTCTTACGACAGGGTACTCACACTTACGCAGGGCACTGGATGACAGCTGAGTGGCGTTGTTGTATTGGAACCCCCATTCGTTAGTCACTAACGTACGTCGTAGTGACTGAACGAAAGGGAACGTCTCGGTTACGTATGTAACCCTCGTTCCCTGAGGAGGGAACGGAGACGTACGTTTCCTTTGCCACGTCAGCTGTGTTGCTGGTATGCGGAGTTCAGTCTTGGCTCCTGCAGCAGTAACATAATGCGATGTTGCCAGCGTACTTCCTTATATACCCACAGGGTGGGGCGGAGTTACGCATGCAAATTCCGCATGCCCATGGCATTGGCACTGCCATTGGGCGCTGTTGAATTCTCGAAGATGATAGGCTTCTAAGCGAAACCCCCATTCGTTAGTCACTAACGTACGTCTCCGTTCCCTCCTCAGGGAACGAGGGTTACATACGTAACCGAGACGTTTCTTACACAAGTTCATTTACTGAAGGCTAAAGCTAGAAACTCAGTTTATTAAATTCATTCACAATATGAACATATTCATTATTAATCTGAAAACGTATGATGAAAACGGCTTCATTAATATTTATTTCACCTCACATTGACAGTTTTATTACATGAATCACGTAAATTATAGGCGAAATTAGAAAAAAAAAAGTTTATTAGTTTGCATCTCTGATCATTTTTTGTCAGTCATTAAACATGTATATCCTAAAACTCTGTCAAATATGAAATGTTCAGTTTCTTACATCTTATCCTGCGCTTTATTATCAGATGCGCGGTCACGAGTGCTCATGAATATTCATATCTGCCACTAAACTCTCGTAACACTGGCCCTGATCCAGAACCTGCTCTAACTGGAAACACTGGATTGTCCAAAGAAAACATTTCCGCATTATCACAAAACATCATCACAAAACTGGAAATAAACCTTTTTAGAAAAAGCATTATTCATTTCTACAACATTAATGTCCACAAAATGGTTTGTTTTAGTAATTCCTGGCTCTTCTTGATCGTGTGTTTGACTTTTCCTGCGGGTCTAATGTATAAGTTGTGTCTTCACTAATGATGCTCAGCCTAACTCGTGTGAAAGCCGTGGATCTTCCCCAGATCAGGGGAATGGTGTCAGTATTAAAGCTCTTGCAGGAGTTCAGACGCTCTTGTCCTACAGGAACAGAATCCAGAAGTCTGGCAAACACTTCCGCTTTGAGCTCGAGACTCACCTGTGCGATCCTTTAGGACTGTTGTTTGTCACGAGACACGATTCAATCTTTAGTCCAATAGTCCAGTCTGTGGTCAAAGAGATTCTGCCTCATCATCTGAAGACTTTAATGTTGAACAGTGAGAGCAGGAAGATCTGAAACATGATAGAAGCGAGGTTACACCTGTGTGTGTGTGTGTGTGTGTGTGTGTGTGTGTGTGTGTGTGTGTGTGTGTGTGTGTGTGTGTGTGTGTGTGTGTGTGTGTGTGTGTGTGTGTGTGTGAGTGTGTGTGTGATATAAGCGAGGTTACACCTGTGCTGTTGTTGCTCTGAGGTTTCCTGATGTTTGTCAAAGCAGCTCTGGAGCAGCAGCGCCTCCTGCTGGAGTGTGTGTGTGTGTGTGTGTGTGTGTGTGTGTGTGTGTGTGTGTGTGTGTGTGTGTGTGTGTGTGTGTGTGTGTGTGTGTGTGTGTGTGTGTGTGTGTGTGTGTGTGAGTGAGTGAGTGTGTGTAAGAGAGAGAGAGAGAGAGAGTGTGTGTGTGAGTGAGTGTGTGTAAGAGAGAGAGAGAGAGTGTGTGTGTGTGTGTGTGTGTGTGTGTGTGTGTGTGTGTGTGTGTGTGTGTGTGTGTGTGTGTGTGTGTGTGTGTGTGTGTGTGTGTGTGTGTGTGTGTGTGTGTGTGTGTGTGTGTGTGTGTGTGTGTGTCAGCGCCTCCTGCTGGACAGAGTTTGAGCCGTCATTCAAATTCTGAATGATTCACTTTGATGTATTATTAAATAATAAATATGCATTTTAATGTGTTTTTTTAATACTTCATTTATTGCACAAAAACAATTTGAGAGGAACTTTAAACACAGGCCTTATGTGCAGTTCAAGTCACATGATGTGTGTTAGACCACAAGACATAATAATAACTGCATTTACACAAAAGATCCAGTTGAAAAGTTCACATGTGTTTGATTCTCAGCTCTTAATGCAAATGATCATGAGCAGAAATGAGCAGCATGGTTTCTCCTCAAATGATTCTGAATATCATTCATATATGGGGGAAGAATTGTTGCATTATTCCAAACAAATAGATTATTATCCACAAATAAATGTAAAGAGATTCACAAAAAATAAATAAATTCACAAATAAATAGAATGAGATCCACAAATATATGGAGGAGTTTCACAAAAATGAATTAGATTCACAAATAAATACAATGACATTTGTGAATAAAAAAATACCCACATATATTTTATGTCACAAACCCAACATTTGCATTTATTTGTGAATCGCTTCCTGTGCATTTGTTGATGCTTCCTCTGCATTGGTGGATCTCTTCTTGCACATTTGTAAATCGCAGCACAGCGCGTGGATTCTGAAACATTTCTAGCGTCTAGACTCACACAAATCCACAAATAGGTAGACTCCACCCACCGTCTACCAGTGAGTGTGAGAGAGAAAGAGAGTGTGTGTGTGTGTGTGTGTGTGTGTGTGTGTGTGTGTGTGTGTGTGTGTGTGTGTGTACTTGTCTACCTATCTAACAGGGGACCTTGGTGTCGTAACACACTCACTAACAGGGGACCTCTGAGCCAAGAGGGGACATTTTTCAGGTCCCCTGTTGGTCATGCTTTAAATCATGTTAAAATCAAGTAAAAACACTAAAAAAACGCTCTGGTGATTTTTTTTACTTTTGACCAAGTGGGGAACTACAAGTGTGTGTGTTTAAATCATGTGAAAATTAAGTAAAAACACTGTAGTAATTTTTTAAAAACTTTTGACCAAGTGGGGACCTAAGTGTGTGTGTGTGTTTAAGGTCATACTCAGCAGCTCCCCTGTAGGCTGGAGCAGGAACTGTAAGGGCTCTTAAACACACGTCGTTCACACACACACTCCTCTATTGTTTGAATGGCCTGCTGGCCCAGAGCGACTCTGCTGTTTAACAGGCTGCTTACTAAAGGAACAAGCATTACATCGCTTTACTAGATACCCTGACTAGTTTCAAACTTTGCATTACATTACAATTCAATTCTAAACAGAATCTAAGAAAAAAGGATTTAAAAATCTAAACAACCAGAATGTAATTAGAAGTTTTGTTTCTGTATTTTTTATTTTAACATATTTTAATGACAGTAGCCTATATTCATTGAACATTATTTCATTTATCAAAATAAACAGAAAATAGTACAAACTTTACTATTCTTTTAAACAAGTGTTAAGACATTATTTAAAAAAAAACATTTTAGCTCAAGTATTTGTATAAATAATGTGTGACTTTTGCCCCATGTAAAATGGGGTGCAAAAGGGCCACCTTACCACCTTATACATTTATGAGTTTTTTTAAACAAACCACTTTTGATTTATTTATGATTTACACAATGACTCGGTCCCCTGTTAGATAGTAAATCACGACACCAGTGTGTTAGCGTTGTCATTTCTTGCCATAAACACACTGTGTAGATTTAGAGTTTTTATAGCAATAACTGAGTTTTAAGAGTTAAATCAAGCAGAAATATTTCTCTAATGTATTAATTGCAGGTCATCAGATCAATGATTATGTTAAACACAATGACTCGGTCCCCTGTTAGATAGTAAATCACGACACCAGTGTGTTTACATTTCTTGCCATAAACCCACTGTAGAGATTTAGAGTTTTTATAGCAATAACTGAGTTTTAAGAGTTAAATCAAGCAGAAATAGTTCTCTAATGTATTAATTGCAGATCATCAGATCAATGATTATGTTAAACACAATGACTCGGTCCCCTGTTAGATAGTAAATCACGACACCAGTGTGTTTGCGTTGTCATTTCTTGCCATAAACACACTGTAGAGATTTAGAGTTTTTATAGCAATAACTGAGTTTTAAGAGTTAAATCAAGCAGAAATAGTTCTCTAATGTATTAATTGCAGATCATCAGATCAATGATTATGTTAAACACAATGACTCGGTCCCCTGTTAGATAGTAAATCACGACACCAGTGTGTTTGCGTTGTCATTTCTTGCCATAAACACACTGTAGATATTTAGAGTTTTTATAGCAATAACTGAGTTTTAAGAGTTAAATCAAGCAGAAATAGTTCTCTAATGTATTAATTGCAGATCCTCTTTGAATAATGATTATGTTAAACACAATGACTCGGTCCCCTGTTAGATAGTAAATCACGACACCAGTGTGTTTGCGTTGTCATTTCTTGCCATCTCAAACCCACTGTGGAGATTTAGAGTTTTTATAGCAATAACTGAGTTTTAAGAGTTAAATCAAGCAGAAATAGTTCTCTAATGTATTAATTGCAGATCATCAGATCAATGATTATGTTAAACACAATGACTCGGTCCCCTGTTAGATAGTAAATCACGACACCAGTGTGTTTGCGTTGTCATTTCTTGCCATAAACACACTGTAGAGATTTAGAGTTTTTATAGCAATAACTGAGTTTTAAGAGTTAAATCAAGCAGAAATAGTTCTCTAATGTATTAATTGCAGATCCTCTTTGAATAATGATTATGTTAAACACAATGACTCGGTCCCCTGTTAGATAGTAAATCACGACACCAGTGTGTTTGCGTTGTCATTTCTTGCCATCTCAAACCCACTGTGGAGATTTAGAGTTTTTATAGCAATAACTGAGTTTTAAGAGTTAAATCAAGCAGAAATATTTCTCTAATGTATTAATTGCAGATCATCAGATCAATGATTATGTTAAACACAATGACTCGGTCCCCTGTTAGATAGTAAATCACGACACCAGTGTGTTTGTGTTGTCATTTCTTGCCATAAACACACTGTAGAGATTTAGAGTTTTTATAGCAATAACTGAGTTTTAAGAGTTAAATCAACCAGAAATATTTCTCTAATGTATTAATTGCAGATCATCAGATCAATGATTATGTTAAACACAATGACTCGGTCCCCTGTTAGATAGTAAATCACGACACCAGTGTGTTTGCGTTGTCATTTCTTGCCATCTCAAACACACTGTAGATATTCACTGTATGTATTGAGATAACTCAATTATATGGTGACTTGCATTAAAATTAGGGGTGTAACGATTCATCTACTACATCGATGTATCGATTTATTTTCCTACGATCTAACTACATCGATCTGTGCTCGGCAAGTTGGCCTTCCGGACGACATATATCGATCTAACATCGTCTTAAAAGGTAATCAATCGATTGTATCGATCATAGGAAATAACGCATTGGATTTAAGCACGTCAGACTTTAAATGGATGTTTTTTCTTAGCACTTTTAATGATAATGGCGTTAAACGTTACTCGATTCATTCTGCCTATCTGTGACATCATCGCAACGCACGCACCAGCAGCAGCGCTAAGAAAACAAAACATAGCATGGCGGATGGCAGAGGAGAAGCCAACCAGCGAGAAATTATCAAGCCACCAGGAGAAACAGCTACCTGTACTTTCAACCCTTGCTAAATGTTACCTGTGCATTCCTGGGACCAGTGTGCCAGCAGAGCGAGTTTGTAGTACTGCTGGCGACATAGTGAACGTACAGAGAAGTGTTCTGCGGTCAGATCATGTTGATATTTTTGAAAAAGAAATATGTAGAGTCATTGAAGAGTAGTTGGTTACATTTTATCTTTTGTTAAATATTGTTTGTTTATTAAACTGAGAGTAGTAGCAGGTTTCGCCAGTTTATTCAACCTGAAGAAATGTTGGTTGCACTTTATTTTTGATAATAATATTGTATTTGTATTATTTTAATGTTGAAAAACAACAGCAAAAGTAACAGGTACACCTACTATTAATTAAACCTGAAGAGAAGTTAGTTGCACTTTATTTTTGATATTAATATTGTAATATTAATATGTTGGATAACAAAAGCAGAAGTAGCAGGTTAACCTACTGTTGAAATGTTGGTTGCACTTACTGTGCTTTTATTGAAAATGTATTGAATATTGAAAATGAGAGCAGAAAAGGTTAACTTCCTGTTAATTCAACCTAAACTGTTGGTTGCACTTTATTCAAATAAAATTTGAATGCATTTGCCATTAATTGTTGTTTACTTGTTTGTTTATATCCATAATTAATTGATACCTGATTCCCTTACAAGAAACAACAGGAATCTAGGAAACTTCACCTGCACTGACCAGTATCCAGATATTTATTTCAGTCACACAATTTTTGGCTAAAAAGTTACTGAATCGATTTCAAGTCACTGAATCGTTTCGGATCGTATCGTTCTATGAACCAAAATCGTCCTTGAATCGTATCGACAACCTCAAATCGTGATACGAATCGAATCGTTGTTAAAACGAATCGTTACACCCCTAATTAAAATGTTTATTCGTCTCAATTAAATTATGTGAACTGAATGACTTTTAACATTGACACTTTAGTTGTTTAACCAACTGATGATTTTCAACTCAGCAATCAACACACAACTGAGTTTTGACCTCCAAAATCTTATTATAGTGTATTTTTATGGTAAGTATTGGTGTTTTATGTTTTAAATCAAGCAGAAATCACTCTTTAAGGAAACAATTGCAGGTCACACTTTATATAGTGAACATGATTTCCTTAAATTGACTTAAGTCCCCTGTTGGATGGTAAAACACGACGCCTGTTTGATTGCTTTGCCATTTCTTGCCATCACAAACACACTGTACAGATTTCAGAACTAAATTTTATGGTGACTTGCATGAAAATGTTTATCCGTCTCAATTAAATTATGCAAACTGAATGACTTTTAACATTGACACTTTAGTTGAAGATTTTCAACTCAACAATCAACACAACTGAGTTTTGACCTCCAAAATCATTATACAGTGTATATTAAATTTAAATAAAAAATATAAAATTTCTTTACAAAACAAGTTTGACTCTCTACTGCTTATTCATTATTGTTTATGTTACATGGTCCATGTTTACATTACAGTATAAAATTGTTCCTAAGTTTTCCCCTTTTATATAGATGGTAATGACTAAATATCCTTGCACACCGAAATTTTCACACATTAAAAAAAAGATCAAGCACGTTCAAATTTCTGTTATTCATTTTTGTGTTAAAATTTTGAACATAAGTTGAACAGTTTAAAAAAGAAAGTGTGAACGTTCAAATTAGCCTTTATAGTTCATAAAGTTTTGCTGGCGTTTGTATCTAATTGAGAAAAGAATGAATGTAAATTGAAAGATGTCGTCATTGAACGCATTTTGTGCCAAAGCAAATAAATGATCCACAGTTTAGCCACATAGGCTGATGTGATCCCTGAGTGAAGAGTTTTGAAAAAGTGATGCGTATGCAGAAATGTGTCCTAGCAGATGTTTAAAAAACCCTGTAATATCACTATTAGTAAGGGATCACTGTATAATATCAGTCTTTAAATGTGAGATATTTAAAGTGAACCTAAAGTATACTTGCAATAGTGTGATTTTAGCACAATTAAATATACTTAATGGATGACAATTCTCTTCTGATAGCATATAATTCAGTGGAAAAAGAAGTAAACTTGAGAATTACATATGGCATATCTTGCTTTATTATGCTGAGATTGATCGAGCCTGGTATAAATAACTCCATACAGATCTATTGTTTTACAAAAATAATCTATTGTTTACAAAAGGAGAAAACGTGTGTACTTTAATGTAAACTTGGACCATGAGACATAAACTGAAGTTAACAGCAAAAAAAAATATACTATAATGCTGACTTTTGTTAGTGTTTTTTGTTGTATGAGTTAAAAGTGTATATGTTGGGTGAATCCTCGTTGTGTTCTGGAAGAATGAGTTGATTTAAGACATCAATGAAGTGTTTTGGTAGTTTTAGCACATTTTGAACGTGAAATTAACTGCTTTGCTAAGAAAAGAGAAAGGTGTCCTAGCGATTGTAGCTGAGAGATAGACGTCAAACAGACTCAAACAAAGACCCAGAATTCTGTGGTGTTACAGTGCTGTAAATGGCTGCTGTATGGTTTCTTTATGAAATAACAGGCACAATGGCCAAGATATTTCTGCAAAAACTCCAAAGTAATGTTCGGTTGCAGTGAGAAACTAAAAAAACTCATGCATCCTTAATGTGTGTATTTAGCCTAGTGTAGATCAGTTTGCTTACACATCCCCCAAACTCCATTTACATATGAATACAGGAAAGGCCAAAGCCATTGTCTCACAGGTGAGGAATAGGCCTTACAGAGCTGCTACACACGTCACAGAAACAAACTTCTCAAACAAACTAGAGAAGACGCTGGGATTTACCTGGGAAAATTAAATCAATGTACACTTTTTCCAATCCCTACGACACATTTTTCAATACTTGGGTCACTTTTTTAAAACTCTTCACACACTTCTCCAAACTGAATTTCAGCTTGGCACAGCAGTTATTTTAATGTTCAAAATGCACTAAAACTACCAAAAAGGATTCTGAGGATTCAAAGGAATCACCCAACAAACACACTTTTTCAATCATAAAACACAGACCTAAAACACATGATCATTACACAATGTTTTCTTTTGTAAAATTTTCTTTTCAAAACAAGACTTACACTATAATTCAGTGCAGTTTATGTTACATGGTCCTTGGTCCTTGGTCCAGTACAGTATAACATTATTCCTAAATGTTTCCCTTTTGAATGGATGGCAATGCAATTTAAAAACTAACACCAGCTAAATCTATTTGTTTTGATAGTATTTTATATTTTAGATTCAAAATACAACCCCAAATCAGAAAAAGTTGGGACAGTTTGGAAAACGCAAAAAAAAAAGAAGAAAAAAAAAGAGGTGATTTCTAAATTTACTTTGACTTGTATTGCATTGCAGACAATATGAACACAAAATATTTCATGTTTTGTCTGGTCAACTTCATGTCATTTGTAAATATGCATCCTTTCCTGTCATTCAGACCTGCAACACATTTCAAAAAAAGTTGGGAAAGTAAAGCATTTAACACTTTGTAATGTTGCCATTCCTTTTCACAACACTTAAAAGACGTTTAGGGACTGAAGACACCAAGTGATGAAGTGTTTCAGGTGTAATTTTGTCTTAAGGTGGGCAACAGTACGGGGTCTTCGTTGTCCACATTCTCTATTGGAGACAGGTCGGGACTGAGGCAGGCCAGTCAAGTACCCGAACCCACTTCCTCCGCAGCCAGGACTGCAGAATGTGTGCAGAATGTGGTTTTGCATTGTCTTGTTGAAATATGCATGGACGTCCCTGGAAAAGATGTCTTCTTGAAGGCAGCATATTATGCTCCAAAATCTCTATGTACTTTTCAGCATTAATGGTGCCTTCACAGGACCTTTCTTGGATGCTGCTTTTGTAGCAAATCATAATTACAATCACCTGTTGACATCACCTGTTTCAAATCACATCATTATTTAGCCATTTTACCTCATTACTAGCCCTAAATTGCTCCTGTCCCAACTTTTTTTGAAATGTGTTGCAGGTCTGAATGACAGGAAAGGATGCATATTTACAAATGACATGAAGTTGACCAGACAAAACATGAAATATTTTGTGTTCATATTGTCTGCAATGAAATACAAGTCAAAGTAAATTTAGAAATCACTTCTTTTTTTTGTATTTGCGTTTTCCATACTGTCCCAACTTTTTCTGATTTGGGGTTGTATATTTCAATATGGTATTACTGTCTAAATGTAGCAAATTTCTATTATTTTTTTAGTTTTGTGTTAAATTTTGAACATAAGTTTAACAGTTTTGAAAAGAGAATGTAAAAATGTTCAAATTGGCCTGTATAGTACATAATGTTTTGGTGGTGTTTGTGTCAAAGTCAGAAAAGAATGAATGTAAATTGAAAGATGTCGTCATTGAACACATTTTGTGCCCAAAGCAATGATAAATGATCCAGAGTTTAGCCACATAGACTGATGTGATCCCTGAGTGAAGACAAAAAGTGAACAGTGAAAAAGTGATGAGGATTGAGAAATGTGTCCCAGCAAATGTAAAAAACAAAACAAAACAGTTGACATGTTTTAAATTGTTTTAAAAATTAAATTAAATTAAATTAAATATATTTTCATCTTATTAGAAGTGATATTTTCTTGGTGTTTAGCCCCACAGCTTTCTGCATATCGCTTTACGTTTTTTTTTTTATTGCATTGGCCAATACTAAATTGATATGTTAAAAACTGTGAATCATTTTTCATTGCTTTCACACAAAATGCATTCAATGACCACATTTTCCAAAATCCACGAACACTTTTGTTATTCGTACCTAACCATCTGCAAAACTATATATTTTTAGCACATTCTTTGAATGCTAACACACTGCTTTCAGAACTGATCAAACACATTCAAGTCTGAACGATGATCAACTCATTTCTGCAGAAATTATATTAAAATCCAAAGGGACCCACTTTATATAAGGTGGCCTTAACTACTATGTACTAACATTTTAATTATCCATTTGATACAATGCACTTATTGTTTACATACATGTCTTTACATTGTACTTACATTTTGAAATATACCTGCATGTAATTACATCTGTAATTAATTTCTGTAGTTACATCTTGTTTTGAAAAGAAAATTTTACAAAAGAAAACATTGTGTAATGATCATGTGTTTTAGGTCTGTGTTTTATGATTGAAAAAGTGTGTTTGTTGGGTGATTCCTTTGAATCCTCAGAATCCTTTTTGGTAGTTTTAGTGCATTTTGAACATTAAAATAACTGCTGTGCCAAGCTGAAATTCAGTTTGGAGAAGTGTGTGAAGAGTTTTAAAAAAGTGACCCAAGTATTGAAAAATGTGTCGTAGGGATTGGAAAAAGTGTACATTGATTTAATTTTCCCAGGTAAATCCCAGCGTCTTCTCTAGTTTGTTTGAGAAGTTTGTTTCTGTGACATGGGTGAAACAGCTCTGTAAGGCCTATTCCTCACCTGTGAGACAATGGCTTTGGCCTTTCCTGTATTCATATGTAAATGGAGTTTGGGGGATGTGTAAGCAAACTGATCTACACAGGCTAAATACACACATGAAGTATTTTTTTTAGTAGTTAGGAGTTTATGTACTATACAGGCCAATTTGAACATTTTTACATTCTCTTTTCAAAACTGTTAAACTTATGTTCAAAATTTAACACAAAACTAAAAAAATAATAGAAATTTGCTACATTTAGACAGTAATACCATATTGAAATATACAACCCCAAATCAGAAAAAGTTGGGACAGTATGGAAAACGCAAATACAAAAAAAAGAAGTGATTTCTAAATTTACTTTGACTTGTATTTCATTGCAGACAATATGAACACAAAATATTTCATGTTTTGTCTGGTCAACTTCATGTCATTTGTAAATATGCATCCTTTCCTGTCATTCAGACCTGCAACACATTTCAAAAAAAGTTGGGACAGGAGCAATTTAGGGCTAGTAATGAGGTAAAATGGCTAAATAATGATGTGATTTGAAACAGGTGATGTCAACAGGTGATTGTAATTATGATTTGCTACAAAAGCAGCATCCAAGAAAGGTCCTGTGAAGGCACCATTAATGCTGAAAAGTACATAGAGATTTTGGAGCATAATATGCTGCCTTCAAGAAGACATCTTTTCCAGGGACGTCCATGCATATTTCAACAAGACAATGCAAAACCACATTCTGCACACATTCTGCAGTCCTGGCTGCGGAGGAAGTGGGTTCGGGTACTTGACTGGCCTGCCTCAGTCCCGACCTGTCTCCAATAGGGAATGTGGACAACGAAGACCCCGTACTGTTGCCCACCTTAAGACAAAATTACACCTGAAACACTTCATCACTTGGTGTCTTCAGTCCCTAAACGTCTTTTAAGTGTTGTGAAAAGGAATGGCAACATTACAAAGTGTTAAATGCTTTACTGTCCCAACTTTTTTTGAAATGTGTTGCAGGTCTGAATGACAGGAAAGGATGCATATTTACAAATGACATGAAGTTGACCAGACAAAACATGAAATATTTTGAATTCATATTGTCTGCAATGAAATACAAGTCAAAGTAAATTTAGAAATGACCTCTTTTTTTTTGCGTTTTCCAAACTGTCCCAACTTTTTCTGATTCGGGGTTGTATTTTGAATCTAAAATATAAAATACTATCAAAACAAATAGATTTAGCTGGTGTTAGTTTTTAAATTGCATCCATTCAAAAGGGAAACATTTAGGAATAATGTTATACTGTACTGGACCAAGGACCAAGGACCATGTAACATAAACTGCAGTGAATTATAGTGTAAGTCTTGTTTTGAAAAGAAAATTTTACAAAAGAAAACATTGTGTAATGATCATGTGTTTTAGGTCTGTGTTTTATGATTGAAAAAGTGTGTTTGTTGGGTGATTCCTTTGAATCCTCAGAATCCTTTTTGGTAGTTTTAGTGCATTTTGAACATTAAAATAACTGCTGTGCCAAGCTGAAATTCAGTTTGGAGAAGTGTGTGAAGAGTTTTAAAAAAGTGACCCAAGTATTGAAAAATGTGTCGTAGGGATTGGAAAAAGTGTACATTGATTTAATTTTCCCAGGTAAATCCCAGCGTCTTCTCTAGTTTGTTTGAGAAGTTTGTTTCTGTGACGTGTGTAGCAGCTCTGTAAGGCCTATTCCTCACCTGTGAGACAATGGCTTTGGCCTTTCCTGTATTCATATGTAAATAGGGTTTGGGGGATGTGTCAATCTCGATCAATCTCAGCATAATAAAGCAAGATATGCCATATGTAATTCTCAAGTTTACTTCTTTTTCCACTGAATTATATGCTATCAGAAGAGAACTGTCCGTTTTCTTCCACGTGTGTGAGTGTTATGAGTCAGAGATCGCATTCGCTCTGGATCAGTCAATTATATTACAATCATAAATCACTAGAAATAATGCATGTCTGTCTATTATATAATTATAGCAAGTCCTCGATGATGGTTTGAGTGGCGTTCGGTGTTAAACCTCCATTCATCAACGATTCACCTCACTTTGACGCGTTCAGTGTGAAATGGCCGTAACAATTTTTTATGATAGTATTAAAGCATCAAATATTGTAAACCCTAGTGACCTGCATGAGACTTACTGGTATAAATATTATAATTATTCTTGGAGTACTCCTTTATTGCACAATGCACATTTCTTAATGATGGCTGTTTCGCAATTCTGGGAATGCAAAGAAGGGACTTGTGTTTTCGTGGAGACCAGTCTTGCTATGTGATCTTGAAAGAACGAGCTCAGAAGTTTGTGAGGACACAGAACAGAAATTGAGATGTGTGAACTTGTTGCTCAACTAACCATCCCAGCATATTATATAGTGGCTAACACAAAATAACCACAAACATAACCTATTAAAACATTTATTTCATATTATTGTAGACATTGTTTTCATATACTTGTATATCTTATAACATCCGGGTACTTTTGTGCATCACTTTTTCAAAACTCTTCACTCAGGGATCACATCAGCCTATGTGGCTAAACTGTGGATCATTTATTTGCTTTGGCACAAAATGCGTTCAATGACGACATCTTTCAATTTACATTCATTCTTTTCTCAATTAGATACAAACGCCAGCAAAACTTTATGAACTATAAAGGCTAATTTGAACGTTCACACTTTCTTTTTTAAACTGTTCAACTTATGTTCAAAATTTTAACACAAAAATGAATAACACAGAAATTTGAAACCCCTCTTAAAATGCTTGCTATGGATGCGAAAAATGCAGAAAACTGAACCTGATCAGATTTTTTTTTATGACGAAGGAAAGTTTCAGAGGCTGTGTGTAAACGTGCTTGATCTTCTTTTTTTTTACGTGTGAAAATTTCGGTGTGCAAGGATATTTAGTCATTACCATCTATATAAAAGGGGAAAACTTAGGAACAATTTTATACTGTAATGTAAACATGGACCATGTAGCATAAACAATAATGAATAAGCAGTAGAGAGTCAAACTTGTTTTGTAAAGAAATTTTATATTTTTTATTTAAATTTAATATACACTGTATAATGATTTTGGAGGTCAAAACTCAGTTGTGTTGATTGTTGAGTTGAAAATCTTCAACTAAAGTGTCAATGTTAAAAGTCATTCAGTTTGCATAATTTAATTGAGACGGATAAACATTTTCATGCAAGTCACCATAAAATTTAGTTCTGACCTTCAAAATCTGTACAGTGTGTTTGTGATGGCAAGAAATGGCAAAGCAATCAAACAGGCGTCGTGTTTTACCATCCAACAGGGGACAAGTCAATTTAAGGAAATCATGTTCACTGTATAAAGTGTGACCTGCAATTGTTTCCTTAAAGAGTGATTTCTGCTTGATTTAAAACATAAAACACCAATACTTACCATAAAAATACACTATAATAAGATTTTAGAGGTCAAAACTCAGTTGTGTGTTGATTGCTGAGTTGCAAATCATCAGTTGGTTAAACAACTAAAGTGTCAATGTTAAAAGTCATTCAGTTCACATAATTTAATTGAGACGGATAAACATTTTAATGCAAGTCGCCATATAATTGAGTTATCTCAATATATACAGTGAATATCTACAGTGTGTTTGAGATGGCAAGAAATGACAACGCAAACACACTGGTGTCGTGATTTACTATCTAACAGGGGACCGAGTCATTGTGTTTAACATAATCATTATTCAAAGATGATCTGCAATTAATACATTAAAGAACTATTTCTGCTTGATTTAATTCTTAAAACTCAGTTATTGCTATAAAAACTCTAAATCTCTACAGTGTGTTTATGGCAAGAAATGACAACGCAAACACACTGGTGTCGTGATTTACTATCTAACAGGGGACAGAGTCATTGTGTTTAACATAATCATTATTCAATGATGATCTGCAATTAATACATTAGAGAAATATTTCTGCTTGATTTAACTCTTAAAACTCAGTTATTGCTATAAAAACTCTAAATCTCCACAGTGTGTTTATGGCAAGAAATGACAACGCTAACACACTGGTGTCGTGATTTACTATCTAACAGGGGACCGAGTCATTGTGTTTAACATAATCATTGATCTGATGATCTGCAATTAATACATTAGAGAAATATTTCTGCTTGATTTAACTCTTAAAACTCAGTTATTGCTATAAAAACTCTAAATATCTACAGTGTGTTTGAGATGGCAAGAAATGACAACGCAAACACACTGGTGTCGTGATTTACTATCTAACAGGGGACCGAGTCATTGTGTTTAACATAATCATTGATCTGATGATCTGCAATTAATACATTAGAGAACTATTTCTGCTTGATTTAACTCTTAAAACTCAGTTATTGCTATAAAAACTCTAAATCTCTACAGTGTGTTTATGGCAAGAAATGACAACGCAAACACACTGGTGTCGTGATTTACTATCTAACAGGGGACAGAGTAATTGTGTTTAACATAATCATTATTCAAAGATGATCTGCAATTAATACATTAGAGAACTATTTCTGCTTGATTTAACTCTTAAAACTCAGTTATTGCTATAAAAACTCTAAATCTCTACAGTGTGTTTATGGCAAGAAATGACAACGCAAACACACTGGTGTCGTGATTTACTATCTAACAGGGGACCGAGTCATTGTGTTTAACATAATCATTATTCAAAGAGGATCTGCAATTAATACATTAGAGAAATATTTCTGCTTGATTTAACTCTTAAAACTCAGTTATTGCTATAAAAACTCTAAATATCTACAGTGTGTTTGAGATGGCAAGAAATGACAACGCAAACACACTGGTGTTGTGATTTACTATCTAACAGGGGACCGAGTCATTGTGTTTAACATAATCATTGATCTGATGATCTGCAATTAATACATTAGAGAAATATTTCTGTTTGATTTAACTCTTAAAACTCAGTTATTGCTATAAAAACTCTAAATATCTACAGTGTGTTTGAGATGGTAAGAAATGACAACGCAAACACACTGGTGTCATGATTTACTATCTAACAGGGGACAGAGTCATTGTGTTTAACATAATCATTATTCAAAGATGATCTGCAATTAATACATTAGAGAAATATTTCTGCTTGATTTAACTCTTAAAACTCAGTTATTGCTATAAAAACTCTAAATCTCCACAGTGTGTTTATGGCAAGAAATGACAACGCTAACACACTGGTGTCGTGATTTACTATCTAACAGGGGACCGAGTCATTGTGTTTAACATAATCATTATTCAAAGAGGATCTGCAATTAATACATTAGAGAACTATTTCTGCTTGATTTAACTCTTAAAACTCAGTTATTGCTATAAAAACTCTAAATATCTACAGTGTGTTTGAGATGGCAAGAAATGACAACGCAAACACACTGGTGTCGTGATTTACTATCTAACAGGGGACCGAGTCATTGTGTTTAACATAATCATTGATCTGATGATCTGCAATTAATACATTAGAGAAATATTTCTGCTTGATTTAACTCTTAAAACTCAGTTATTGCTATAAAAACTCTAAATATCTACAGTGTGTTTGAGATGGCAAGAAATGACAACGCAAACACACTGGTGTCGTGATTTACTATCTAACAGGGGACCGAGTCATTGTGTTTAACATAATCATTGATCTGATGATCTGCAATTAATACATTAGAGAACTATTTCTGCTTGATTTAACTCTTAAAACTCAGTTATTGCTATAAAAACTCTAAATCTCTACAGTGTGTTTATGGCAAGAAATGACAACGCAAACACACTGGTGTCGTGATTTACTATCTAACAGGGGACAGAGTAATTGTGTTTAACATAATCATTATTCAAAGATGATCTGCAATTAATACATTAGAGAACTATTTCTGCTTGATTTAACTCTTAAAACTCAGTTATTGCTATAAAAACTCTAAATCTCTACAGTGTGTTTATGGCAAGAAATGACAACGCAAACACACTGGTGTCGTGATTTACTATCTAACAGGGGACCGAGTCATTGTGTTTAACATAATCATTATTCAAAGAGGATCTGCAATTAATACATTAGAGAAATATTTCTGCTTGATTTAACTCTTAAAACTCAGTTATTGCTATAAAAACTCTAAATATCTACAGTGTGTTTGAGATGGCAAGAAATGACAACGCAAACACACTGGTGTTGTGATTTACTATCTAACAGGGGACCGAGTCATTGTGTTTAACATAATCATTGATCTGATGATCTGCAATTAATACATTAGAGAAATATTTCTGTTTGATTTAACTCTTAAAACTCAGTTATTGCTATAAAAACTCTAAATATCTACAGTGTGTTTGAGATGGTAAGAAATGACAACGCAAACACACTGGTGTCATGATTTACTATCTAACAGGGGACAGAGTCATTGTGTTTAACATAATCATTATTCAAAGATGATCTGCAATTAATACATTAGAGAAATATTTCTGCTTGATTTAACTCTTAAAACTCAGTTATTGCTATAAAAACTCTAAATCTCCACAGTGTGTTTATGGCAAGAAATGACAACGCTAACACACTGGTGTCGTGATTTACTATCTAACAGGGGACCGAGTCATTGTGTTTAACATAATCATTGATCTGATGATCTGCAATTAATACATTAGAGAAATATTTCTGCTTGATTTAACTCTTAAAACTCAGTTATTGCTATAAAAACTCTAAATCTCCACAGTGTGTTTATGGCAAGAAATGACAACGCAAACACACTGGTGTCGTGATTTACTATCTAACAGGGGACCGAGTCATTGTGTTTAACATAATCATTGATCTGATGATCTGCAATTAATACATTAGAGAACTATTTCTGCTTGATTTAACTCTTAAAACTCAGTTATTGCTATAAAAACTCTAAATCTCTACAGTGTGTTTATGATGGCAAGAAATGACAACGCAAACACACTGGTGTCATGATTTACTATCTAACAGGGGACCGAGTCATTTTGTTTAACATAATCATTATTTACTATATAAAGTGATGACCTGTGATTATTACCTTAAAGAACAATTTCTGCTTGTCCAGTCCTATATTTATTTATTTTTTTATTGGTGCAAGAAATAAAATCTCACTCTAAAAATCTCAAAAACAAAGGACATTTTTGGGGATTTTAGAGAGCAGAAACTATGTTTTAATTAAAAATAAGTCACACATTGAAATACCTTTACTGTAAAAAAAAATTCAGGTCTCCAATTGAAAATTTTCTGTAAATTGATGCACTTTAATTCAATTAAAATTCAAGAAATTCAATTTGGCCTACTAAAAAATTTAGATGTGATCGGTCACTAGAAAATGTTCAATTGGAGACCTGATTTTTTTTTTTACAGTGTTGGTGTTCTTGAAAATAAGCTTAAATGAGTGGACGGATCATATACTGTAAGTATGAAGACACAACAGAGAATGAATTTCTTAAAGATAATTCTTAATTTTAAGAATTTTTTTATTTCTTAAATTATTTTCTGTAATGTCCACAACATGGCTTTTCCTCCGTTGTGTGCTCATTGTGTTCCCTGATGCCTGTGTGAACATTATATAATTATAATTATATATATATATATATATATATATATATATATATATATATATATATATATATATATATATATATATATATATATATATATATATATATATATATATATATATATATTAAATAATGAAGACAGACTTGACTGCCAGCTCTCTTCCCTTTCACACACACAGCTCCATTGCAGGCTATGGAGGTCCCCTGTTGGATAGGTAGACATCGTTCAGGTCCCCTCTTGGCATGTTTAAAAAAAAAAAAAAAAAATGCTTATTTGAAGTTATATTATGAAAAAAGACCTTAAAACAAAATTTTGTATCTAAGTTTTGTTTCTTCAAAATGACTAGAAACACAGGTCCCCTCTTGGTCAGTGTGGAGTGATGGTCCCCTGTTGGTAATATAGACGTGTATGTGTGTGTGTGTGTGTGTGAGTGAGTGTGTGTCGTTAAAACCATATTTATGTCAAGATGGTATTTTAAGATGGTTTACTGAATTAAACGCGTAGAATTGCATGTTCATGTCATGATGTCGTTTGCTACTGTTTATAATATTACTGGAATATAATTAGCCAGCTAATCTTCACTTCGTTTTTAGAAAATCTAAGAATATAAATTCTATACTGTGCAGTGTTCACCAATTATTAGTTTAATATTTAATTAAGAATAAGGTTCATTATATTATGATGTGGTAATGCATTATAGGACACAGTGAGGCAACAAGTTCCTCAAAGACTTCTTTCCAGAGGGACTTATGCAGTGGAGCATCCGCCTCTGGACACTGAATATTTGCAATTTGTTTGCCGTCAGGAAAGGACATTGATTACTGCCATGTCAGCGAACATTGGGATTTCACATGACTTAGTCAGAGGTTTGATGGACTTGGATTCACTTATTCAGCAGCACAAGGAACGTCATAACAGGGGGCAACTGTAGTGGAGATTGAAAGACCGCATGGATGTGGACGTCCAAGAACACATTTATCAGGAGACAGACTATTCCACTTTCTAAAGCTTGGATTACCCCAGGAAACCATTAGTAAAGTTGTAGGTGTCTCACGTTCAACTCTCCATCGTCGGATGTGAGAATGTGATGTGTCAGTCCCATCCCTCTACAGCAGCTGCAGAGACGAAGAACTCGATGCATTGGTGTCTGAGATCAAAAGCACAATGCCAAACATCGGATACAGGGCTGTCAGAGGAGCACTCATTGCCAAAGGACAGAGAGTACAGTGGGACAGAATTCCTGCATCTGTGCATCGTGTCGATGGTCTTGGTGTTCTCTCACGGATGTCCCAGCTTGGTTGTGTTGCTCAGCGAACTTATTCTGTACCATACCCCAAGTATCTTGTACGTATAGATACAAACCACAAGCTCATAAGGTAATGAACATTTCATTTTTATTTTTATTTATTTTTTTAATTTTACCAAAATATGTAATATGCATATGCATTATGTGGATACAGTTGTCTATTCTAGGGTTAAAGGGAAAGCTAATATGATGACACGTACTTAAGTGATGTTATTATTTTGTCATGCAACATGATTTTGCTCTGATATTTTCTCCTTCAAATCAGATACAGCATGGTTATCTTCGGGGGTGTGGATGGATATTCAAGAAAGTTCAGACATTTAAACCTACTTTGTATAGAATCAGTTCGTAAGAACTGTAGAATTAATTAACTGTATTATGAACGTAATTTTGGTGGAAACCAGTCACTGTAGAAAGAAATGTATTTGGCATGCTTTTGCTCATTTATATTCTTTAAAAAAAAAACGTTTGCCACAATGGGCAACATTTGTTTTTCAGATCATGTATTTGTGCATTGCAGACAATAACCGCTCTGAAACAACCCTTCGATTTTTCAAAGAGGCAGTAGAGGAGTATGGTTTTCCCTTAAGGTAATGTTTTATAACCCACAAATTTAACAAAGACTGAATCGTAAATCATATCAGCAATACTCAGCAGGGGTCTCAAACTCGCGGCCCGCGGGCCTCATGATATTTTGTGGCCCCATACTTGACATCAAAGTTTAGTGTTAGTGCGGCCCTCGCGTTGTTCTGAAAAGCACCTTTTTGCAGAGTCGTTGTGTGTGCCGCGCTCACCGCCTCCTTTGTGTGTGTGTTTGTGAGAGAGTTGGCTCGCCCCTCCCTCATGCAGTATAATTGGTTGACACCGCGTGATTGACAGGAGCAGAATGTGAGGCTGATCAGACCATAGATATCCATAATAAAGGCTAGATGTCTCGTCCGCACTGCTGGCCAATCTTGTCACAGGCAGCTCGCTCACTCCTAACATTGTTTTCATGGGTGCTTGCACTTTTTAAATAACCATAACTTGCTCAATTTTCTACCGATTTTCAAACGGTTTGGTTTGTTATAAACATCAGAGATGTAGTTATGACACTGCATACTTATGAAAAATTATTCATAATTTGTTCAAGCATCCATAATTATAGCCCCGTTAATAACGTTTGTAAGAAACCAAACCATTTGTAAATCCGTCAAGATTTCAGTGAGATAAGAGTATTTTTAAAACAGGGGTGCCCAACCCTGCTTTGGCCAGAGGAGAACTGGCACCCCGACTGAGCCTGG
Organism: Romanogobio albipinnatus; assembly: GCA_023566225.1. Taxonomy (NCBI): domain Eukaryota; kingdom Metazoa; phylum Chordata; class Actinopteri; order Cypriniformes; family Gobionidae; genus Romanogobio; species Romanogobio albipinnatus. The sequence continues at coordinate 56,899,710 of CM042246.1, read as the reverse complement.
TTTCTCCCAAGGTTTATTTTTCTCCATTAGGTCACCTGATGGGGTTTTGGTTTCCTTGCCACTGTTGCCTCTGGCTTGGCGTGCTCAGTTGGGGACACTAAATGTTCAACTAAACATCAAAATAAATCTAATTATTAAACTAAATTAACCATATAAACTAAATTACTGATCTAATTACTGATCTAAAGCCCACACTGCCAGAGTATAATAATTGAAATGAACTGATGACATCACCATTTTCTCCAGAATGGCTATACGGCTGAATAAAATTATGCTGCATTATTGTCCTGTTTAACACTGTAAAGCTGCTTTGAAACAATCTGCATTGTTAAAAGCGCTATATAAATAAAGTTGACTTGACTTTCTGGAGATCTACCTTCCAGCAAAGTTCCACCCCTAATCAAACACACCTAAACCAGTTTAATAAAGACCTTCAGGAACTCTTGATGGTCACAGATAAGTGTGTTGGAACTGAACACTGTAAGAAGTAACATCTCCAGGAACAAGACTGTGCACCACTGGTTTAAGATGACCAGAAATCACATTAGATTTTTTGTTTGGTTTAACTTTAGATGCAGTATTCAGATTCTGTTGCACAAGAGAGGGGAGATGCTGTAGATGTTCACTTTTTGGTCAACGTGCCTACAATTCATAGACCACAACTCACAAATGAGCAAATTGAGCAGCTTGTGTCACAAATTGACCCACTGCAAGAGTCTGATTCATTTGGAGTAGACTATACCTCCAGACTCTGATGTATGTACAGACTTTGGTTGAAGAGAGAGTCATTTCTGCAGTTCTAATTTTTTTGGTGTCCCTTTTATCATGAATGTTAAAGCAGTGTCAGAGCCGTAAAGATTTTTGAATATGTACAATAAAGACTACTACTCTGGAAGAGCAAGACATTTATTGTGAAATGTTATTTCTTAAAGTAGTGCATTTTAAATGAGTTCTTGTAAACAATGAAAATCTCAAATGTAAATGAGTCAAATTAATAACTCCCCTATGTGCAAGGAAACATTTCTAGCAGGCACCTACAAAAAGAACTGTAGTTATGTGAATCAATGAATAAAAAAAAATAAAAACTATCGTTAAAGTGTCTGAACTCAAACAAGTCCAAATCCAGTTGATGCTGAGTTAGCACAAGCGTGTAAAGTAGAAAAGAAGTCATTGATTTCTTGTATTTCTGCTGGAAGCATCAGGGTCCTGCTGCAGGTGGATGCTTTGAAAAATCTCCCCTTCCATACTCTAACCTGCAGGCTCTTGGATGGCACTTCCCATCCGGTCCAAAATGACAAGAGTTCTTGCAGCTGCTCTGTAGAAGCTGTGTGGACAAATAATCACAAGATGCATATAAACAACTCAACACTTTTTGTAAGGTAACAGGTAACAAAACTGTTTCAAACAGCAAATCAACAATAAAACAAGTCTTACAATTACAATAAGAATCAGAAAGAGCTTTATTGCCAAGTGTGCTTGCATACACAAGGAATTGTTCTTGGTGCTGAAGCTTCCAGTGCACATATACAATACAAACACAACAAGAACATTAGTAATACATAGTAAAAAGACAATATGGATCTTTCTTGGTCCTCAGGGCTGTCTTTTAAATCTAAGTGGAAACGCAGTGGCTTTGCCTGGCTCTGTTCACTGAGGAGAGTCCTGCAGAACTATATAGATGCCATGCGTAGATCTAAAATCTTCATCCATTCTGCAATCAGAATTTTTTTTTTTAAATCACATCGACCATTCTCTCATGAACATGAATAAATAATTCCCCTTCCATTGTTCCATTATACTTGTATGTATACTATAATAAATATTACACTTCACATAGGTTACCATTTGAATTAGCTCCTGCTTGTTCAAATGAATCCACAGCTGAAGAAGGTCCAGGACGTTCCTCAGTATGATGGGGACTGTTATAGATGTCATCCCTGGGACTATTTCTGTTTAAAAACAAATATTTCAGGTTTTGAAATAAAAAAAATTAAAGTTGTAAAATTAAAAAAAAAAAAAAAAAGTTTTGCAACCTGTCAATGCATACATTTGCATGAGTTGGGAGTAAATCAGCTAGTATCACTGTCTGACAAATGGGGCAAGTCTGTAAGTAAAACATTTAAGAGATTAAATCACCTAACATTAAAACAATTGAAGTGACAATTTTACAATATTTAACAGTATAAAATTATGAATCACCCCAAATTAATCATCAGTGTCTGTAATCTGGGGTTTCTATTTCACAAGATATATTATTTATTTAATGCTCTTGGCTAGATTAAAATAGTTAATTAAACATTTCAGCAAAATTAGAGAAAGGATATATATAATATATATAAATAACTTACTGAACATTCCTCTACATGTTTAGCCAACATCTGAAGGGGCATATTCTGGCCACATGAGACACATGTTTGCTTTGGGCATTTTGCAAAACTCAGGAGCATCGTAAGGTAAGGGTTCTGTCGAAAGCTTTTCTTGAATTGGAACCATGTAGAGAATATTTTAGCCATTGTTGGACACAGATTTTAGTGCACGCAAAGAGTAGCCCTCTGCATCATTTAAAATCATGGAGAGTTTTCGGCGCCCACTTCCACCTTTCAGAATGAATAGAAAGTAAACGGAGTATTGTCAGTTCCAACTCTCTTCTTTTATGTAGTACAGCACATCACAAGAACCAAGCAGTCAAGTTGTATTATTTACATAATTCAAATGACTTGTCAAGGTAATAAAGTAGCAGGGGAAAATAAAATCATTACCAGTGGCTTTGTAAAACATCCAGCTTCTTTTAAGGCATCTTAACTTTGGAAACTCATTCTCCAGTTGATCAAAAATCTAATGAAAATATAATCAATTGTCATACTGTTAGTCATTTATCAATGTATGTGACCCATGCTGGCGAAATGAGTCAAAATGAGCAAAATAAGTGAAAATTGTAAATTTTGGTCAAATTTGAGGTCATAAAATTAGTTCATTAAGCCCTCATCTAGCTAGTTTTAAAGTGCAGCATTCCAACTTTGTGAGTATCCATAGTACATTCACAATGGCATGGGTCTGAACCAAGCATCCCGCACACGTTCTGAAAAGTAAAGCCGGCACGTCTCAATCGGCCCCAGGTGGTTGATCCCAGTATCTCATAAAACCAGCCCTCTCTGTGTAATGTAATGGAACTAAACAGTCAAATTACTCTTCAAATACATTTTCCCCAAAGATGGTTTCTGTCATTTAGGTAGTTTTTAATCACACAGATGTAATTTCAAGTGTTCGTTTTTTAAATAAGTTCAGTTTTAATTAGTTATTGGATGCTATAAAAACCAGGGGTGTGACATCATGATTGAAAGCTGAGATTGACAGCTTCTCTGAACGAAGTTGTCACTGAGGCACAAACTGACATTTTTTCTGGATTTTTAGGAGGAGATTGGAGCTTTAATTTCTATGTAACCCTTTTCTTAACCCTAGGGGTTAGTTTAAATATTTCCCAAAAAGAAAAACCTGGATTCCCAGCAGTTGAATGGTGAATTTGGCCAGTCTTTTTCTTTAAATAACGACAGTTGTAAATTAACCTTTTCCCTATACCAGTTACACAATACTTTCACTAAAAATCAATTCATGTTTATAGTTTCCCAAGAAATCAGTAACTTGTTAAATGAAATAAATTGCCAAACTCAATGAAATACCAGAATACAAATGTTAGAGCGAGAAAGAATAACAAATGTATATTTTTTTCAATAATGTAATATCCCTTTTTTTTAAATAAATAAATAACACAATCAATTAAGAAACAAATAACAGCCTTTTGTAAGAAAAAAAAACTTCTGCCCAATGGTATGTGAATTAGTTTGTTTCTTGGAAATAAAATATTTGAATCACCTTCTCAGTCTTAAAATGTTTCTTTTCTCTCTCCTATGCTGTCTACACAAGCAAAATTAGCCTTTTCTTCCTACTTTAGAACAGTGGTTCCCAACCACGTTCCTGGAGGACCCCCAACAGTGCACATTTTGCATGTCTCCTCAATCAAACACACCTGATTCAGGTTATCAGCTCATTAGTAGCTACTCCAAGACCTGATGTGGGTGTGTCAGACAAAGGACACATCCAAAATGTGCACTGTTGGGGGTCCTCCAGGAACGTGGTTGGGAACCACTGCTTTAGAACACTATTCTCAATCAGCATACAAGATGACAAATTCAATCCCTGTTAAAGAGTTAAACAGGGCACAGTCAAATATACGCTAGTTTCGTTACCGTTGGGGCCCAGTTCATTGGTGCACATTAACAGCTGACGAGTTAAGAATGTAATTCACACATTCAATAGTCTTGGAAACGAGTTCACTTACGTCCACGGACACGGTTTAACATCGCGAACAGTCCCGAACATGAAATGAATTCAGTCGATCCATGTCCCACGATGAACCACACGATCTGTCCAGTCCTGGATGAATTCCAAAGTCCACCACGAACATCCAATAACTTCATCAACGCAGTTATTGTCCACGAACTTGAATGTCACTAGCTGTTGCACTCATCACGCACATCTTGATTCAGCGTGAGGACTCAAGAGATCACAAAGCAGATAACAGAAATAAAGAAACACTTTAAATAGTAAACAAAATAAAATGTGTCGTTTCTCTACACTGTGTCACAGATGCATCAGCGTCAGCGCCAGACCTCTACACTCCGCCCACTCGCTCCACATTACCTGAGTTCTGATCTCCTGCACCTGTTTTCATCACCTGTCCCCAATTCCCTGTTACTGCACTCACTAGCTGTGTCCCAATTCGGGGGCTGCATCCTTCAAAGGCCGCATTTGAAGGCCGATTGCGTCACTGCAGCGCGACGAAGGCTGTCCCAATTCGAAGGGGCCTTCAAATGCAGCCTGCCGTCCGTGTTGCCAAGTCCGCGTTTTTTCAGCCGAATTAGGCTACTTTTAAGTTGTTGCCGCGGGTGAAAAATTATTTCCGCGGGTTTGTTTCTACCCCATAAGTACGGTTTCGCCGCTCCAACACCCCCAAACGCACAACTCCAGTGGAGAACTTGGCCGCTCGATGGAGAAAATCGCATTGGGAGTTTTGGACTACTTTTGTTGCAAAGACCTGGCAACCCAACCCACCGTCCTTCTCCCCGGCCGCGAAGGATAGAACCAACCAGGACAAGTGGATCCTTCGCAGTGTATTCCTCTGCCCATCCCGCGGCCGAGGAATACACTTATAAATGTAAGTATTTTGTTTTAATTTACTCAAATAACCAACGAAACGTTTTAAAAGCCGGTGGTCTTTATTTCTGTGTTACCACTGCACGGCTTTATTCGTTAGGTGATCTGATGTAATATTTCATTTTGTTTTATGGATAAAGTAGCAGACAGCTTTATTAAAATGAGGGCAGCAAATGAGTATTTATTTACCGGGCCGAAAAACTCGGCCAGTGTGGATTGGAGTAGGCTACGGCCCATTTGTAGTATTTCCATAGGTTCTTGTGTAGGTATAGGGGGGCCTTATCCTATTCAAAGCCCACAACAAAAAGAATATAGAATTTGAGTGTCTATAAATATGATTTCTGGCGTATTTTGTATGTTTGTAGGCTACTGATGCTTCATATTTTTTTTAATTTTCTTAAGATTGCACCCCTGCCTTGCAGGTAAAAAAAAAAAAAAAACGTATTACAACTTAAAAAAAAAAAAAAAATGTATGCAAGTTAATTATTGACAGACATGTTTATTTCCTCTGCCTTAGTATTGAAAGTGTCCTGGGACAGGTGAGGGAGTGGGAAACTTGGCCATGGTTTGTCTTCATGAATGAGGTGTTGGGACAACCCCACTGTCCTCATTGCCTCCATCCCTGAGGAGGACACACCAGGGCCAAGTTCAGCAGTGGATGAGCAAGATGAGGAGGAGCAACTCCAGCCAAGAGGAAACGAGACCGAGAGGATGAGCTGATGGAGAGACTGAGAGGATGAGCTGATGGAGAGACTGAGAGGATGAGCTGATGGAGAGACAGAGAGGATGAGCTGATGGAGAGACTGAGAGGATGAGCTGATGGAGAGACTGAGAGGATGAGCTGATGGAGAGACCGAGAGGATGAGCTGATGGAGAGACTGAGAGGATGAGCTGATGGAGAGACTGAGAGGATGAGCTGATGGAGAGACTGAGAGGATGAGCTGATGGAGAGACCGAGAGGATGAGCTGATGGAGAGACTGAGGGAGGACATGAAGAGACAGACAGAGGAGAGCAGGGAGAGAATGGACTGATTGTTTTCTCTTCTTGAGAGATAGTTGAGAACTAAAATTTTGGTTTTGTAAATTAAAATGTGTAAATTAAATATTATCGTTCTACACATTATTTTTGTTATGCAAGTTATAATTTGTAAATGAAATAAATAATTCTGTACATTTATTTTTGTCATGTCAATTAATTTGTAAATGAAACAATAAATTGTTCTATACATTTTTATTTACAGTACTTTTTACAACTATTTACATAAGTTACGTTTAAGATTAGAAAAACAAAAAAATTAAAATTAACAGTACATAAAACAGAAGGAAGAAAATGTTTTTATGTAGTCTTTTATTGAGCTGGGCTGGGAGAGCCTGGGTAAGCGGGACATCCTCTGGGATCAGTGCATTTTCCACTGTGCCAACAGGTTTGCAGTGCTGACTTATTCGACGGCTGCAATGTAGCTAAGATGTTTGCAGAAAGAGGGAATAATAAATTAAATTAACTCATCCTCAAATCAAACCATAAAATATTTTAACATGCATAACTGTTCTATGAGCTGAACTCTGACTGCAGGACAGCGGCCCTCCAAGACCAACGGTGCCTATCCCTCATCTAGAAGACATATTTATTTCAGTATTTTATTTTTAGATTCTTTTTTAAACGATAACTACTATCAAAATCTAATAATCATGTGTAAAAAGTTAGTTTTTCATAAAACCACAATATTTGCCTCTGAGATGAAGTTGAATAAAAATCTGAGGTACTTCACAATTATACTCAAATACAGAGTAAATGCATTTCGTTACATTATTAGTAATATTTAGCAGCTGTTGACAGCTGCCGTTGAAGAGAACTGAAATAAACATTTATACTGGACTTTAAAGTTATATTCAACTGCCTAAAAACAAAACCACTAAATATGTAGTATAAACTATATAAAATCGTATGTTGGTAACATATTTAGTCAACATTTTATTTTTATCAATAGATACATTAGATTACTGGAGTAAATTGAAACAATACTTGCATTTAAAAGTGTAATCTGGCAATTTCTCTTCAAAAATCTGACGTCGCAGCGCGCAATGAATTCTGGGGTAGGCAAGGCTGCGAAGCATCCATCCAACTATCCTTCATTTCATGGGAAAAGAAGGACGCATTTGCAGGCCGTATTTTGAAGGATCCTTCGAAGGACCTACGAATTGGGACAGCCTTCGTCGCGCCGCGGTGACGCAATCCGCTATACCTTCCACTATAAACGAGTCTCGGTGCGTCCTTTGGAGGCCGCGTCGGCCGCGCACTTCAGAGGACACGGCCTTCAAAGGATGCAGCCCTTGAATTGGGACACAGCTACTGTTTTAAGCACCTCCAGTTTCCTCATTCAAGTGTCAGGTCTCGTCGATGTGCCGGTTCTCCAGTCTTCAACCTGCCAGCCTCCTTCAGTCCGCCTGTCTTCCTCAGACTACTTCTTGTCATCCTGCCTTCATCAGATAAGAGACTCTGTCAGACCCATTCATCCGTTACTGCTCTCGTATACCTCTACTCCTCTACTTATCTGCCGTGACTGTTCAACTGTGCTTTATTAAAACTCATTTCAATATTACCCTGTGAAGGGTCAAGGGTCAAGCCAAACATCACTTGTCTCTTCATCAGACACATATCCTTCAAGAATGATTTTATGTTCAATATTAAAATAAGAATCAATGATAATCAAGTTACAACTATTTTCTACATTAGATAAATCAGTTAATCTATAACCTCTCTATATTTTGGAGATTTTAGTATTATTTGCTGTGTGCTTTTGAATCCACATTTTCTAGGTGCCAGCTCTGATGTCTGTGTCAAGACGAGTTGACATGCAACCGCCCTTGTAGTGTGCAAGCACCCTTCACTTCAAGAGGCTCTCTCAGCATGTGTTTAGTTATATCATCCTTCAGTGACCCTAGGGTCACACATGTCCCGGGGGCTACGTGACTTTTTGTGGACTCAGACAACAGACAAATGTACCTCTTTTTATGTTCTTTTATTATTAAAAGAATAAATTCACTTCTGTATTAAAATTATATCAGGATGTTTTGGAGAAGTGCTTGTTGATAGTTAGTTAAGATGTTCTCAACCTTGGGAAAAGCTGTTATTCTCTGGAGCTTGGTGTGTATGTGTGTTGCATGATCTGTGCAGGTTCAGTGTTGGAGATGGAATTTCTGCAGACCTGAAGACGCTTTTTCTGTGACCTCCGAGGTCATTCTAGTCCAAATCTGGGACTGGGACAACCAGTCTACTCATCTACGCATTTTTAGTGATATGTGCTCCAATCTGTTTACGTGTGGAAAGTTGCTTACGTGCATGTTGCTAGAACCAATCAGAATCATTCCACATGACAGTAATGACGTGGTTGGACCTTGAAAACAGTATAACTGTTCAGAAATTGTATGTATGTTAGGCGGAGGTGGGGAGACTGTTAGAGGGAGTGCAGCCTACGAACTCCTTGAGAGACTTGAAGCTGGCTTCTGCTGATGAAACTGCAAACTATTCTTCAGTAAATTTTTATTTAATTAATCTAACTCCTGACTCTTGGTCTTCATTTCTCACTACTGGTCCTGGGTCCAAAGCTGTTACCCCAACACCTGTTTGTGTCGTTCAGCTGCCTGACACACTGTGGGCATTATATTACAAAGAATATTAAGTCTCCACAATGATGACGCACTTATTAAACAGACAGCGAAATTGCTGGCAACCTTTTTTCTCTGCCACGTGCGATGCTCCTCCCCCCTTCGCATAACTCACGTTATGACATAACCTTAAACAAGCATTAACTAGGTCAGCGGGAACTGGGAATTCTTCCTATAACACCTGATGTACTCGTTACATCATCAGAAGAATGGCATCTACGCTAATGATAGTCTCTCTGTTTTATCCCGAGGTTTACTGCAGTCAGCCGGATCCGGGCCGTATCCAGATCAGATGGTGTACCTGCGCCCAGAGAAGACCAACACATGACCCTGAAGTGTCTGCAGAGACCGTGATTAGACTCCCCCTAAAACTGCCTCATCGACACGACATCTCAATAAACCCGTCTCCAGCGTGATGACTCCGATTGTTCGAATATTACAATTAAATAATACTTAAATCAATATGTCAACCGCAATAAACCCGTCTCCAGCGTGTTGCCTCCAGTCCTTCGAATATTACAATTAAATAATACTTAAATCGATATGTCATCCGCAATAAACCCGTCTCCAGCGTGTTGCCTCCGATCATTCGAATATTACAATTAAATAATACTTAAATCGATATGTCATCCGCAATAAACCCGTCTCCAGCGTGTTGCCTCCGATCATTCGAATATTGCACTTTAATAATTATTTAATAAAATCATCCTCAATAAACCCGTCTCCAGCGTGTTGCCTCCGGTCCTTCGAATATTCCGATCTATTATGACCTCTGACCTGTAAAGCTGCCTGAATAATAATAATACGCTGTTTGTTAATTGGCCAGAGGAGAACTGGCACCCCGACTGAGCCTGGTTTCTCCCAAGGTTTGTCTTTCTCCATTAGGTCTCCTGATGGGGTTTTGGTTTCCTTGCCACTGTTGCCTCTGGCTTGGCGTGCTCAGTTGGGGACACAACATTTTTTCAACTAAACATCGAAATAAATCTAATTAATAAACTAAATTAACCAAATTATTGATCTAAAGCCCACACTGTCACCGTATGGAAATTGAAATGAACTGATGACATCAAATGGCTATACAGCTTAATAAAATTATGCTGCATTATTTTCCTGTTTAACACTGTAAAGCTGCTTTGAAACAATCTACATTGTTAAAAGTGCTATATAAATAAAGTTGACTTAAAAAAAATAGTAAGAAACAGTAAAGTAACAGTCACTGTCCAGACATATTACACTTGCATTTAACACATTATCCTACGGAATATGAGACCAAAAAAACATAGTTAACATAACATATATTGAAATAAACCAAAAAATGAAAAGCATATTTTACATTTTAATGCTCTGCATTATTCCAAACAAAAAGCATATTTTAGGGGTCCCTACATCTACATTTCCATAACTGTTTATTTCACACCGACATAATGAATTGTTCTGCATCTGAGTGCGGGCGGGCTTTTGATATCGTAGCTCTACTTCTTGCCCTCTACTGTGCATCGGTCCTGCATTTACTTCTGCGCAGACACAGGTCCCAAATCAGCCCAAGATGTCAGCGCTATATTCAGATGTGGGCAGCTTCACTTTTCTTCAGTGGAAGGTAGTGAAGACGCGTTGTCCATATTTTTTTTACAGTCTATGGTCTGAACCAATGAAAAATGATTTTCAAACTCATGCTTACATAAATAAAATGATCTTACTCGTGTTAAATTACGCGTTTGGAAAAGTGTGTGTGCACAAAGACAGTGCGTGATCATATAATACATGTATACACACAGAATTACAATATTTCAAAATATCTTTTGGTTTTGATTTGGTGTGTACCAAATTTGGTGTTATTACCTGGGATTTTAAGGTATGGTTGCTAAATTATTTTGTTTTGGAATTTTAGAAAACTGTAGCTCATTCATTTTTTGTCTGATTCTAACAAATCATACACCATTTTGAAGGGTTTCTTTAGTAGATGTGAATAACTCACTTTTGAAAATGTGCTCATTGCGACTCATTTTGCCAGCACGTATGGAATAGGGTCTAAATAAGGTTGGGCACAACATACAAGGCCTAATTATAATTCTAAAATATTTAAGAGATTTTTGTATTATTATAAACAGTCAGGGAGCAGAAAATGGGTGCATCTTATACATTTTCTAAAAGACACAATCATCTTACCTCATCATGTTTGGCAGAGTCATTAAAAGTGATGAGCCTTTTGCCAAGTCCTGCATGAGCTAAAACAAGCTCTTCTGAACTGCTTGGAGTGAGCTTTGGTGTGTTTGGAGCAGCAGGTTCAGATAAAAAAATCTGGAGTTGTTTTTATAGGTGCAATGGTGTGTCTTGGATGTGCCACGAAGCGTTTTTTTCCTCTTGCTTGGTCGCCTTGCGAAGTAAACATTGCAGGAAATTGCCTAAATGAATAAGCCAAAACAATAATTAATAAGTTATGAGATGGTTTGTCAAATTATCAATGAAATCTGGGTTTAGAAGGAAAACAAGTGCATTTCAAGATCCAACGAACAAAATTGTCTTGCTTCATATGAGCCTAACCTTTTCAGAGCCTGGGTCACACTACCATCAGAGGGGAGGGAGGATGAGGGCAAAGAGACAGAGGGAGAGGGGATGGGTGTCTGTGGGGGGTTTGATGTGGAGTGGCCTGGCCCTGGTGTCAGATCCCTGGCGATAATCTGCACTAATGCCCGAGCAGCACTTTCAACTTGTGCAGAAAGGCCCTGCACAAACAGTCGTTTTAACACAAACTACAGCTAAATATTTAACTGGACAGACTATAGGCTAATATTCCATTGAGTAACCATTCCAGTTGCATACGAGGAATAATATTAATTAGGGCTGCCAACTTTTCACTAGTAATGGGAAGTCAGGTTATTTTCCGAGAACTTGTTCTTTCCGACAGTTCAATTTAATGATCATCCATGTGTCCCAATGTTCAAACTAGCCGTCCTTAAATAGTATGTGAGATGAGAATAATTGTGTCTCAAATTATAGTATGTATCATCAAATTTCATATGGACCAAGATAATGAAACTCTCATATCCACTGTCTGATCCATCATCGTATTGTGTTTCTATATTTACTTCCCTATAAACCACAGCATTCTTTATAAACGCTGCACACCCCACCAGATGTCTCTGTTCTATCTTCTCTTATGGACACTCTGGCGGGTGAATTTTAATGTAGTCTTCTCAAAACGCATCTGTTATAATCGCTTTGTGCACTATAACCAATCACACGCGATTATTTTGAGATTATGAATGCAATGTCTAATAATCTGAGTCGTTCAGATTAGTCATTACTGAAACGTTTTGTAGTTTTGTACAGAGCGCGCTCTCACTCACTGAAATCTGCACTCTTGAGCAGATATGTGTGTGATGTACGTATAAGATACATTCATCATACAGTGATTGACTGTTTTTGGTTTATTTCTGCCGTGAAATAGTACCATAGCGCATTTTATGTTACTGGCATAAAGTTGGTTTGACGTTCGATATTCGTAAATTTAGGGACCGTCTCTAAAGTTACACATGACATTGATGTACACTAACTTGAAGTGCATTTGAAGAGAAGGACTTGTATTCATAAAACCAACTGTAAATTGTTCATCTAGGTGTCAGGTATAATGCGCACCTTTTCTAGTAGTTCCGACCGTATGCGATGCCGACCCGCGATCCGGTGGCATTATTCCCATGATCCGAACCCCCTCCTCTCGGTGAAACGGACGGTTTGGCACGTGTGCGAGACTCACCCCCGACAGGTACCCGATGGCTCACGGCCCGTGGGTTTAAAGCCCCTCTCCTCCCTTTCGGGGGGGGAGATGGCGCCTGTCCGGGGCTCGCCACAATTTTTTTTTCCCTTCCCAAAATCTGTGTCTGTGTTGGTCGGCCTCAAAAACCTCAAACAAAAAGAGTACGACTCTTAGCGGTGGATCACTCGGCTCATGCGTCGATGAAGAACGCAGCTAGCTGCGAGAACTAATGTGAATTGCAGGACACATTGATCATCGACACTTCGAACGCACTTTGCGGCCCTGGGTTCCTCCTGGGGCTACATCTGTCTGAGGGTCGCTTTGCCATTAATCGGGGCTTCTTTAACTACTTTAACCAGGCATTACTCCAAAGCCAAGCCGAGTTGGGGCTCCATACTCTGGGGTTAGGGGGTTCCTAAGGGTACCTCCCCACACCTGGAGTTTGACGCTCCAGCTCGGCTTTTTTTTTGTGTTTTTTTTCACCCAGTCAAATTCCCATCTGTAACCGGGCATAACTCCAAGGCCAAGCCGAGTTGGGACTCCATACTCTGGGGTTAGGGGGCTCCTAAGGGTACATCCCCACACCCGGAGTTTGGAGCTCCAACTCAGCTAGACTCCCGAGACACACCCGGTTATACATAAGGGACTTTTGTACAAAACGCTCCGTATCTTGGAAACGACAAGACCCAGCGTCTCGTCCTTCGGGGTGGTGAGGGGTCACTACGGGTCCTCTCAGACCCCGGAGTCCTGGGCCTCTGGGACCCTTCCTTCCGAAGTGCACTCTTTCCTGTTGGGCCCCGTATCTCGTCCCACGGGGGCACCAGAAGTTTGGGCCAGGGCTTGTTGGAGAGGGCCCCCGGAAACCTCACTTCGACCTCACTGGCTCGTTGGCGGAGCTGTGGCCGTTTGAAGTTCGGAGCCTATGAAGGATGTGAAAATTACTCCAAGTTCAAAAATCCAAACTGAGTACCGATTTCCACCCCCTATGCTGCTATCAGCCAAGCCGGGGATGGCTCACCCTTCTCGGCCACGGTCAGATTCGCCTGGAGGTCGACCTGGGCATTAAAACGAATTGGGGAATTTGCATTTTTTCATTCATATATCCGCAAAGGAAGGGCAAAAAATTCTGAAACTCGGGCTGCTCATAGTGCTCGTGGGGAACGGATCGAACGAGACCAGCCACTCTCCTGGTCCGGTATTGGAATTGAAAACCTAAGAATCCACCATCTAGGTGATGGGGAGGAGAGGAAGAGGTGAACAGGGTGTCTGTGGCGGTCACACAAGCCCACCAGAGGCCCCTCTGGGTTAGGGTAAGAGAAGCTGGAGTAGAGACCCTCTGGAGGAGAGAGGAACCAGGGTGTCTGTGGCGGTCACCCAACCCCATCAGAGGCCTATATGAGCGGGTAAGAGAAACTGGAGCAGAGACCCCCTGGAGGAGAGGGAACCAGGGTGTCTGTGGTGGTCACACAAGCCCACCAGAGGCCTCTCTGGGTGGGTAAGAGAAACTGGAGCAGAGACCCTCTGGAGGAGAGGGAACCAGGGTGTCTGTGGCGGTCACCCAATCCCAGCACAGGCACACAGTAGGCAGTCAGAGCCAGGGGGTTCAAGGCAGTCACCCAAAATAAACCAAGTCCGAAAAATCCAGACGCACCTGGGAGATCCATGCTCTCAGACCTCCCCGGCCAACCCAGGGAGGATGCATTGTCCTGGGCACGGTCAGATGGGTGGGGCCCTCTTGGAGGGTGGTTCCGAGCAAAGACGGACTCAAAACGGGCCATCCGGTTTTTTGACAAAAGGGGGGGAAACACTGACCGGAGAACTACAGGGTTGAAGGCAGTCACCCAAAGCCCAGCAGAGACCCCTCTTGGTGGGTAAGAGAAGAAGCCAGAGCAGAGACCCTCTGGAGGAGAGGGAACCAGGGTGCCTGTGGCGGTCACCCAAGCCCACCAGAGGCCTCTCTGGGCGGGTAAGAGAAGCTGGAGCAGAGACCCCTTGGAGGAGAGGGAACCAGGGTGTCTGTGGCGGTCACACAAGCCACCTGAGGCCTATATGGGCAGGTAAGAGAAGCTGGAGCAGAGACTCTCTGGAGGAGAGGGAACCAGGGTGTTTGTGGTGGTCACCCAAGCCCACCAGAGGCCTCTCTGGGCGGGTAAGAGAAGAAGCTGGAGCAGAGACCCTCTGGAGGAGAGGGAACCAGGTGTCTGTGGCGGTCATCCAATCCCACCAGAGGCCTCTCTGGGCGGGTAAGAGAAACTGGAGCAGAGAACCCCTGGAGAAGAGAGGGAACCAGGGTGTCTGTGACGGTCACACAAGCACACCAGAGGCCCCTCTGGGTTAAGGTAAGAGAAGCTGGAGCAGAGACCCTCTGGAGGAGAGGGAACCAGGGTGTCTGTGGCAGTCACCCAAAGCCCACCAGAAGCCTCTCTGGGTTAAGGTAAGAGAAGCTGGTGCAGAGACCTCCTGGAGGAGAGGGAACCAGGGTGTCTGTGGCAGTCACACAAGCCCACCTGAGGCCTATATGGGCAGGTAAGAGAAGCTGGAGCAGAGACCCTCTGGAGGAGAGGGAACCAGGGTGTCTGTGGCGGTCACCCAAGCCCACCAGAGGCCTCTGCCAGCCAGTTCCCTGGCCAGCCCAGGGAGGGTGCCTCGCCCCAGGCACGGCCGGAACGGTGGCCCCTCTGGAGAAACGAGTGCGAGCAGAGACGGACTCAAAATAGGCCATCGGGGTTATGAGAGGAGAGATGGTTCGGCTTGACTCGGGGCCATGCGTACCGTTGAGAGGACCACTCTCTGTCGGTTTAGAACTCAATACATCCACCACGGTGGATAAAAAGCGAGAACCATGGCAGACACACCTGGTAACGGCCTGCCCAGGGAAAGGGTGCCGTGTTTCGGGCTGAGACTTCCAGTAACCCCCCCCCCCCGGGTCTTTTTTCAGAGATCCAAACTCACTGAGCAGGGCGGTCATCCAAGGGGAGACGTGTGCTGACCCGGAAACTGCTAGGGCTGAAAGACACCCTGGAGGAAAAAGCACTCCTCAAAAATAAAACCAAGTCCCAAAATCTAAACGCGCCTGGTGAGAACCATGCTATCAGACCTCCCTGGCCAGCCCAGGGAGGGTGCCTCGTCACGGGCACGGTCGGAACGGTGGCCCCTCTGGAGAAATGAGAGCGAGCAGAGACGGACTCATAATAGACCATCTGGGTTATGAGAGGAGAGACGGTTCAGCTTGACGTGGGACCATGCGTACCGTCGAGAGGCCCACTCTCGGTGGGCTTAGAATTCAGTACATCCACCGCGGTATATAAAAAGCGAGAACCATGGCAGACACACCTGGTAACGGCCTGCCCAGGGAAGGGGCGCCGTGTTTCGGGCTGAGACTTCCAGTAACCTCGTCCCGGGCATGGTCGGAACAGTGGCCCCTCTGGAAAAACGAGTGCGAGCAGAGAAGGATTCATAATAGGCCATCTGGGTTATGAGAGTAGAGATGGTTCAGCTTGAATCGGGTCCATGCGTACCGTCGAGAGGCCCACTCTCGGTGGGCTTAGAATTCAGTACATTGTTACGGTTTGTGTCTTGTGTTTTCTTCTCCTTGTAATGACGTCATGACTCTGTTTTTTTTCTCTGTGTCTGAGCTCCTTATTAGGTCCGCACCTGTGTTTCATTATACACCTGCACTTCATTGGAGTCGTTTTGGGTCCACTATAATAAAGGCACTGAAGCGGAGCATGGCAGGAGAGAGGAAAACCAGCAAACAAGCTTTTCGTTTTCTTTTGATTTAGTTAAACTACTTTGCTGTTCGTCTTGTTAATATTTGTTATCTTTATATTATCTGAAGTGAAGTATGTTTCTGTGTCTGTGATACGTGTTTCGTGAGTTTCTATATGTTCGTGAGTATAATAAATGTTAATGCAGTGTACTCATGTTTCACGTGTCCTTCTTTATGTTGCAAAACCCTTACGTAGCCACTTTTAAAAAAGGGTTCGTAACATAAATTGGGGGCTCGTCCAGGATAACAGTTTACGGTAATTATGTTGATGAGCAGATAAAGTTAGTGGTGCTGGGAGCGATCTCCGGGTAGTTAGAGTAAACCAGGGGGGCCGTGCTTAGCGCCGGTTCTCACTACGGTTTGCTATTTATTGTTTTCTTTATTGTTTTAGTTTGTTGTTTTTGGAGGTATTCCGGGGGAGAGGCTTGCCTCTTAACTGGTACCCTCTGAAGACTAGAGAAGTCTTAGTTAGGTCTCGGTTAGGTAGGTTTAGGTCCGGAGTCGATCGTAGCCTACTCATTTATTATGTTTGTTTTTTGCTCATCAATTTATTATGGCGACGTTTGATTTAAATGAGTTTGTAAATCAACCTAGTATTGCAGTGTTGGAAACATGTAGAAAGGATGATTTGTTCCTTATTGCTCGACACTTTGAAATACCTGTTTCTAAAACATTGCTTAAGAAAGACTTGAAAGCTTGTTTGTTAACTGGGTTAATTAATGTTGGGGTGTTATCTTTCTTGGAGGATGTTCCTGAATCAGCAGAAGCAGTTGCAGCTGTTCTGGATGAGGAGCAACTCCCACTGCATTCTTCGACCTCACTGCGTTCTCTCGTAGGCAATCCAGTTACGCCGGGTCCCGGTGAAGGGGCGAAGGTAGGATTACCACCTCTTTCTTTGCCTAAATTTGAGCCTTTATCCCTCTCTACCGATGAATCGCCTGTACATCAGGGAGATTTGCGTTTAAAAGTACGATTAGCTCGTTTACAGCTTGAGGCGTAAGACCGAGCTCAAGCACGGAAGGATGAGTTGCAGCATCAGCTTGAAATGCACCGTATTGATGCGGAGATGAAAATTAAAATGCGCAAGTTAGAGTTAGAGTCTGGTCGAGATGACGCAGAAAGATCTAAAAAAATTGCTTGCGAAAATAGACCTAGTTCTGAGGTTGAAGCAGTTGCATTAGTGCCAAATATTCCTGCGATACCTATAGTTAGCTCTTTACCTGTGTTAACGGATTCTTTTGATCATTCGACTTCGTTTAATGTAGCGAAAAATGTTGTAAATGTTCCACCTTTTCGGGAGAAAGAGGTTGAAGCTTATTTTCAGGCATTTGAAAGAATAGCATCTGCTTTGAAGTGGCCAACAGAGGTCTGGTCATTAATGTTACAATGTAAGTTAACAGGGAAAGCGCAAGAAGTTTGTGCCTCTCTTCCATTGGAGGAAAGTGTTCAATATGAGACCGTAAAAAATGCAATTCTCCGTGCCTATGAGTTAGTACCTGAACATTACCGACAACGTTTTCGCTCAATGAAAAAATCAGCTTCGCAGACGTATGTCGAATTTGCCCGTGACAAGGGTATACTTTTTGATCGATGGATAAAGGCGTGTAAAGTCGCGGATTATCAATCTTTGTGTGAACTTTTGCTCATTGAAGAGTTTAAGAATTGCGTTCCTGAGCGTACTGCTTTATATGTAAACGAACAAAAGGTTACTACTGTGCAGCAAGCAGCTGTCTTAGCAGACGAGTATGCACTCATTCATAAACCTGTGTTTGTAAAGCGTGCGAGTGATTTAGGATACACTTCACAAAGAGAGAATGAAGTTAATTCTTCTAACTTTAAAGACAGGCCTAGTCCATCTAGCCCGAATATGCGTAAAGAGTGTGGCTATTGTCACAAGGTCGGACATATTATTGCTGAGTGTCGAATTTTAAAACGAAAGCATGAACGTCAGGATTTTTCAGCTCAACCTCGCGGTTCAGTTTTAGTCAAAAGTGTGTCTCCACAGACCATGATGTCAGTAGTTCCTGATGAGTGTTTTCAGCCTTTCGTGTTTGACGGTTATGTATCATTGACTGGTTGTGTTAAGGATCAGAAAGCTGTGAAGATCTTGCGTGATACGGGAGGATCTCAGTCTTTTATATTGTCTGACACTTTGCCTTTTTGTGCAAGCTCTGAATGTGATACTAGCACTATTGTGCAGGGTATAGAAATGGGCTTCATCACTGTCCCTCTTCATCGCGTCTGGGTGACGTCTGAATTAGTTTCTGGATGTTTTAATGTAGCAGCTCGTTCGTCCCTACCTGTGAAAGGTATCGACTTTATTATGGGAAATGATCTGGCTGGAGGAAAAGTGATGCCAGTTGTGCATGTTACCAAAATCCCAGTTACTGATCAACAATCCGATGCGCTCACACAACATTTCCCAAATGTTTTTGCTTTTAGTGCAGTTACGACGCGCTCTCAGGCGAAAAGTCTCGGTAAGGAGAATGAAGTGAATTTAGGTGAGTCTATTTTTGCAGAGATTTTTGAGAAAAATGCTGTGGCAGAGCATGTGGATGTTAATTCGATCCAAAAATCTGTTCGTCCCGATCCTGACGTATTTTTGCCTGTTTCGTGCGACGTTCTTACTGCAGCACAGAAAAGTGATCATACGTTAGAGAAATGTCTTTTAAGTGCTGACACAAAGTCACCTGCGTTTAATCATCAGTTCTATTGGAACAACACTGTGTTAATGCGTAGCTGGAATGCTCGAGTATCGAATGATGAGAATTCGGATGATTGGAATGTGGTCCATCAGATTGTGGTACCCTCGAAATTTCGACAGCATATTTTAAGCTTGGCACATGATCATCCTTGGTCTGGACACCTTGGTATAAATAAGACTTACCATCGGGTGCTCCAGCATTTCTTTTGGCCTGGGTTGAAAGCTGATGTGTCTCGATATTGTAAGTCTTGTCATGTCTGCCAAGTGGTAGGAAAGCCCAATCAGATTGTACCAGCTGCTCCACTTCGTCCTATTCCGGCTGTAGGTGAACCGTTTGAACGCGTCTTGGTAGATTGCGTCGGTCCGCTGCCGCGAACTAAATCCGGTTCTCAGTACATTTTGACAATTATGTGTGCTGTCACACGGTTTCCAGAAGCAATTCCGTTACGAAATATAACTGCCAAAAGCGTCACTAAGGCTCTAATAAAATTTTTCACGACATTCGGATTGCCGAGAACTGTGCAAACCGATCAAGGAACTAATTTCTTGTCAAAAATTTTCCAAAATGTGTTGAAAGGGTTGAGCGTGTCACATGTCACATCCAGTGCCTACCATCCTGAATCGCAGGGCGCAGTGGAGAGATGGCATCAGACATTGAAGTCCAGTTTGCGAAAATATTGCCTGGAGGCAGGGAATGAGTGGGATGAGGGAGTCCCTTTGGTTTTATTTGCACTGCGTGAAGCGCGACAAGAGTCACTTGGTTTTAGTCCGTCGGAGTTGGTTTTTGGACATAATGTACGGGGTCCTTTAAAAGTACTGAAAGATGAATTTTTCTCCACTGGTGTGACTGAGAAACATAATGTGCTTGATTTCGTTTCTCGTACCCGTGAACGATTGCGAAATGCTTGTGCTGTAGCGAAAGAAGCTCTTGCTCTTTCGCAGAAGAAAATGAAGTGTCATCTCGACAAGATCGCAGTTGTGCGTAATTTCACACCTGGAGAACAAGTACTAGTGTTGCTTCCTTTACCTGGTTCTGCGTTGGCTGCGCGATTTGCAGGTCCTTATGTAATTAAGAGTAAGCTGAGTGACACTGATTATATAGTCCTCACCCCAGAACGACGACGGAAGACACGTTTGTGTCATGTAAATATGCTGAAACGATATGTAGCTCGAACTGGGAAAACTGATGAGGGGACTGATTTGTCCCAGAGTCAGGTACAGCCGGTGTTAAATGTGGAACGAGTATCTTTGCTGTCCAGTACCAGGGGTGCTGAAGATGGAGATGATGGGTTGAAAATGTCAACGGAGATGTTCAGTGGTGGTCCTCTAAATAATTCAGAGATTTTAAAAGTTTTATCATCTCATTTGTCTTATTTATCTAGCGACCAGCGTCAGGATGTGATTTACTTAATAGAAGAGTATCCTAACTTGTTCGGTGATGTTCCGACTGGTACCTCTGTCATTGAACATGACATTGAGGTAGGTAACGCACTCCCCATAAAACAGCATGCGTATCGTTCACCAGTAGGTAAACGGGAGATCATGAAACGTGAAGTGAACTATCTGGTTACAAATGGTTTCGCCAAAAAGAGTAATAGCCCGTGGAGTTCACCGTGCATTTTAGTACCCAAAGCTGACGGTTCATTCCGTTTCTGTACTGATTTTCGCAAGGTGAATTCTGTCACTGTGCCGGATGCATTTCCGTTGCCTCGAATAGAGGATTGTATTGACAACCTTGGTACTGCCCGGTACATTACGAAATTAGATCTTTTGAAAGGCTATTGGCAGGTGCCATTAACTGAACGTGCTTCTAAGATCTCCGCATTTGTGACTCCCGATTCTTTTCTTCAGTATACGCGTATGGCGTTCGGGCTTCGAAACGCGCCCGCTACCTTTCAAAGGTTGATGTCTATAGTTTTGGGTGATGTTCCAAACTGTAATATTTATCTTGATGATGTTGTTATTTATTCTTCTTCGTGGACTGAGCACATCTCTACCTTGCACAATGTTTTTGGCCGATTAACAGCCGCCTCTTTGACTTTAAATTTGACTAAATGCTATTTTGCGAAAGCCTCCGTTACCTACTTGGGGAAACAGGTTGGAAACGGTCAAGTACGTCCGGTCGACGTAAAAGAGACCGCTATCCTTGCATATCCTGTGCCCACTACGAGGAGAGAGTTGCGAAGATTTTTAGGTATGGCTGGCTATTATAGGTGTTTTTGTAGAAATTTTTCTACTGTAGTCGCTCCCTTAACGAAGATGTGCAGCTCTAAAATTGTTTTTAATTGGACTAATGAATGTCAAAGTGCCTTTGAGTGTGCGAAGTCCCTCCTTTGCAGTGCTCCGGTGTTGTCTGCTCCTGACCTAGCTTGTCCATTCAAGCTTGAGGTAGACGCCAGCGCGACCGGAGTCGGAGCCGTTCTCCTTCAGAGAGGTGCTGATGGAATCTCCCATCCAGTATCTTATTTTTCAGCTAAATTTAACCGTCACCAGTTGAACTATTCTACTATCGAAAAAGAGACTCTAGCTATGTTGCTTGCTTTGCAGCATTTCGAGGTATACGTTGGATACAGCTCTACACCTGTCATCGTCTACACGGACCATAATCCGTTGGTTTTTTTAAATAAAATGTACAATCATAAACAACGTTTGATGCGCTGGGCGCTAATGGCCCAATGTTATAATCTGGAGATCCACCACAGGAAGGGAACTGATAACATAATGGCAGATGCCCTTTCTCGGGGCTAGGGTAAATGTATGATTTCATATACGTAGGTGTATAAGTTTGTATTATTGTAACTATGTTCTTGGTTGCTTTTACTGTTCGCTCCATCCAGAACCTGTCTAAAGAGGACTGGTTCTTTCTTTAAGTGGGGGAGTGTTACGGTTTGTGTCTTGTGTTTTCTTCTCCTTGAAATGACGTCATGACTCTGTTTTTTTTTCTCTGTGTCTGAGCTCCTTATTAGGTCCGCACCTGTGTGTCATTATACACCTGCACCTCATTGGAGTCGTTTTGGGTCCACTATAATAAAGGCACTGAAGCGGAGCATGGCAGGAGAGAGGAGAACCAGCAAACAAGCTTTTCGTTTTCTTTTGATTTAGTTAAACTACTTTGCTGTTCGTCTTGTTAATATTTGTTATCTTTATATTATCTGAAGTGAAGTATGTTTCTGTGTCTGTGATACGTGTTTCATGAGTTTCTATATGTTCGTGAGTATAATAAATGTTAATGCAGTGTACTCATGTTTCACGTGTCCTTCTTTATGTTGCGAAACCCTTACGTAGCCACTTTTAACAAAAGGGTTCGTAACAACATCCACAACGGTATATAAAAAGTGAGAATCATGGCAGACACACCTGGTAACAGACTGCCCAGGGAAGGGGCGCCGTGTTTCGGGCTGGCCAGCCCAGGGAGGGTGCCTTGTCCCGGGCACAGTCGGAACGGTGGCCCCTCTGGAGAAACGAGTGGGCGCAGAGACGGACTGAAAATAGCCCATCTGGGTTATGAGTGGAGAGATGGTTCGGCTTCAAATCGGGTCCATGCGTACCGTCGAGAGGCCCACTCTCTGCCGTGTTTCAGGCTGAGACTTCCAGTAACCCCACCCCCCGGATCTTTTTTCAGAGATCCAAACTTACGGAGCAGGGCGGTCATCCAAGGGGAGACGTGTGCCAACCCGGAAACTGCTAGGGCCGAAAGACACCCTGGAGGAAAAAGCACTCCTCAAAAATAAAACCAAGTCCCAAAATCTAAACGTGCCTGGGGAGAACCATGCTATCAGACCTCCCTGGCCAGCCCAGGGAGGGTGCCTCGTCCCGGGCACAGTCGGAACGGTGGCCCCTCTGGAGAAACGAGTGGGCGCAGAGACGGACTGAAAATAGCCCATCTGGGTTATGAGTGGAGAGATGGTTCGGCTTCAAATCGGGTCCATGCGTACCGTCGAGAGGCCCACTCTCTGTGGGCTTAGAATTCAGTACATCCACCGCGGTGGATAAAAAGCGAGAACCATGGCAGGCACCCCTGGTAACGGCCTGCCCAGAGAAGGGGCGCCGTGTTTCGGGCTGAGACTTCCAGTAACCCCCCCCCCCCCCCCCCCCGGGTCTTTTTTCAGAGATCCAAACTCACGGAGCAGGGCGGTCATTCCAAGGGGAGACGTGCACCGACCGGGGCACTGCTTAGGGTGAAAGACACCCTGAAGGAAAAAGCACTTCTCAAAAATAAAACCAAGTCCCAAAATCAACCAGACCGAGGTAATGGCCTGCCGAAAGCCTGTAAAAAGAGGTGTGCTGTGGGTTGGGCTAGAGACTTCAAGGAACGACCTGCCGAATTCTGAGCAGGTCAGACCCAGATCTTTCGAGTTAAACATTTATATTCATCTTCTGTAGGTCAAATGATAATACATTCTTAAATTGTTTTATTCCTTTATTTATCTTTGTACTATGTTTCTCACAAATCCTTGCAATTTACATTACCATATGATGTACTACATTACCCATAATCCCCTGATCAAGGTCTATAAATAGACCTCACTTCCTTCCTTTGTTCTTTTTCATTGGTGAGATGTGCGAGTTTGAATGGACACCCAACCATGTCCTTTGAGTAGTGATAGGCAGACCGAGGCTTCGTGAAGCTGAAACAGTTGAAGCAAATGTGCCATATTGTGTCGAAGCTTCGAATCACACCCGTCTCTACGGCGACACCTAGTGGTCACTTGTGTGACCGGTCTGGATCTTAGTGAATATAAAAAGAACATTTTATGAAAAAGAGGCCTTTCTTCAGTTTCGCCATTGGCCTGTCAATCAAAACAGATCATTTTAGCCACAGATCTTGGTTAACAAACACTCTCAAAACGAATACATGCTTTGTGTTCCATTACCCTTCAATAAGATTCAACTTAATTTTTAACACAGAAATAGATATTTAATGGCAAGAAATTAACTTATATTGAGCTTTTTAGAGAGAGAGCTCGAGCAAACCTCACCTTTCCCCAGCCGCGCTTACTGCGAACTGAAGGAAAGCAACCGGAACGTATTTCTTAACACACTATTTCAACAGCTGGTCATGATAAGAAGTTCCCATGTGCAGCATTGAGTGTAGCTTTTGAAAGGGAACAGTCGCAGTCTTACCTCTGTTCCTCTGAGAGACTCATCATAGAGAGAGCGTCCTTTCCTCGCTCCTCTGACATTACTGCAGAGAAACTGCCACTGAAAACAGCTCAGCGCTGGGATCTTTGTGTCGCTGAAGACCATCAGATGCTCAGCATGACCTGGACTTGACAATGAGTCAGTGAGATTAATATCATGAGAGTTCAGAGGAGAAATGAGGAGGAAAAATAACAACTAATGACCAATGCTCAGCTAAACAATAAGACAAAGAAAATATACTGCAACTATGTTAAAATATTAATATATGATGTTATTTATGTCTTCAAAGTGAACCATAAACTGTCATTCAATTCTTTGGTTTTAGTGAGAAACAGCAACAGTGGATATGAGATAAAATGTTCAAAACACTAAATCACAAACTCTAGTTCATAATTATGGTTAAAATATGAGGATGTTTATGTTGCTTTGTCGTGGTGTCCACTGTAGTGGACATGTTTAAAAGGGACCTTTGGGACAAATGTGGGCAAAATCTTTTTTTCTTTAATTTTAAAAATACTTCCCTTAATTTGAGCGGTACAAGGCTTGAGTACTTTTCTAAGTTTGCCACCTGAACACAAAAAATAAATAAATAAATTGACTCGATTTTACAATGTTAAGTGGTTAAAAAAACCCTCCTTAATTGGGCCTTCGTGGACAAAAATGGCCACCCATAGGAATTAATGGGAATTTAATAGATTTCAGAGATTTTTTTTTTTTTTCCAAAAATTTTATAAATCCAACACAACGCAGATCATACATAATATGAAGGGGTGAGTCTGTAAGACATTCTGAATAGGGCTGCACGATATGAGGAAAAGCTGTGATGTGCGTTAACATTGTTTAATATTGCGATGACATGCGATAAATATTGAGATGTGAATGTTAGCTATACTTTTCCCATGTCTTAGTGCTTTAATAGGTCGTGTTCGGTGTTGGGCAGTAACAGAATGCATTACGTATTCAGAATACATAATGTGAGTAACTGTATTC